>PVJO010010238.1:0-65321 GCA_004026905.1 Hystrix cristata
GTGTCAGGAGCTAATAGCCAACCTCTCCATCTAAGCCAGTTCTGAGGGATGGATTTTCTCAGCATTGCTCAAAGACTTTGTGGCATCCACAAAGCCACCTCAACTCCCCAAAGCCTAGTGGAGGAATAGCTCTTCTTCTCTCCTGGGTTTTCAATCAGTAGATTCATGAGGGCTAGTGCCTGACTGATTGCTTGATGTTGGCTCAGGATGTACATGTTGGGGCAGGGAGTCGAAGTAGATGCTCCCTTTCCCACTCCTCTCTTACCGTCTGGGTTGCTCTCCACTGAAGTCACCACACAGCCTCGCAAGTGAATGGCTCCCAGTGGATCTTCCCCCTGAGGAGAAAGGAGTTGCCTATTGTTTCCAAATTGTCGTGTATGGATATATCTTATTTTGTTGGTACAAAAGCCACACAGAATCACTCTGATACATATCATGTTCCCCAATAAATAAGAGCAGAAGGCACTCAAAGGAAATGTATTCCAGAGGATCCTCCACCTGTATTTCAGCAAGGCCAGAGAGGCTGCCTGCAAGTCAACCTGGACTTTCAGTTTGGAGGAATATGGCAGGAAAAGAGAGACTTCAGAGAGACTGAAGTTACTATAGTCCACTAGGAAAGAGCTGCCTGTTTCTAGCACATAGCATCAGAATAGAACACTTACAGGAGCAAATCAAAGAGCCCTGCACTGTAAGCAGAGACCAAGTACGCAATCCTGACAAACCCGTCCTTATGCTTCAGAGTTGGCTCCTTTTATGGAACAAAAAACCATCTTCAGCCATCAACACCCCAAATTGATAGACTTCAGCAATGCACTCATTGACATAGGCCTGGGAGAGGAATTATCACTTTTTACATATATACCATAACTAGCACATTGGACTAATTGAGTCCCCCTGAAAATATCAGGTTGGGGAAAACAAAAAATTATTCTAAATTAATCAAACGAATTATAATCTAGTGATATTTTCTTCAATTCCTGAGCTTATACTGGCCTCAAAGTCCAAGAACTCAGATCTTTGCATTGAAAGGTGGTAGAACAATGTAGAAGATGGGAGAGAAAGAAACAGCAAGGTGAAAAGAAGATGGAAGTATCTGCAGAGCACTAAGGGGGTGGGAAGCCCACCTCATAAAAACAGAAGAGGCTTCTGTTCGAATGGATTTAAATAGCGAAGAACGTTACTTACCCCTGCAGGGTCATAGTAGTGTAGGTAGGCGGGATCTTCTCTCAGAATGAACTTTCTCACTTTCCAATTTTTCCTCCTGTGCCCCTGTATCCACGAACAACATAGAACAAGGCATGATGAGTTCCCAGAATCACTCTGTATGCAAGTGCCCAGATGATAAGTCTTTGCTGAATTGAAAAAGGAAAGAAAAACCACTAACTTCAAGAGAACCAGGCCTCTGCCCAGGTCTTTCTTAGGAACATAGTGCTGAAGCCAATCAATAAATTGGATATTACAGTATTAAATTAAATAGACGAATTAAATTATTTCTAAGTTGCTTTCGCAGCTTTAGTAGTACGTAAGACAGTGCTATTAGGTACCGGTACTAATGTGCTATATTAGGCAATACAGGGGATATAAAATGGCTATAACCTACGTGGAAATATAAAAGAGCAAAGCCCAAATAAAATACTTGGTTTCAAAGGAATTAAAGAAGAGATACATAGTTGTGGGCTTTGAATGTCAAATGAAGCCTCATAAAGACCTAGACTGACTTATCCATGTGGGACACATGATTTAGATGGACGAAGAGACTATGACAACACAAAAGTAGAGGAACAAATGCACAAGCCACGAGGAAACCCTGGTGAATAAGACCAGCTTGGCTGGAATGTAGGGTGCATGAGGAGTAGCAGAGGCAAGGTTGGACAAGCAGACAGGACTTAGAAAAAAGAAGAAAAGGTGAGGGTGGTTGCTGATAGCTTTTGAGTAGGAAATGAGATTACAATCTGATTTTAGATAATGATTACAATACCGTTTTATGGTGACAAGGTACAAAATATACCAGCTGCATAGATTAAAGGAAAGTCGGGAAAAAGATAATAAAGCAAAGGAGAGATCACTGAGAAATGACAGCAACGATCTAGGCATAAATTTACTAGGCATTAACTTTAGGTAGTAGCAGTCAAAATGGAAATGAATTTGGCTGTAACAGACATGATGAAAATAGGAGCCCAAAACTTGGCTTTTCTCAGTAGAACTAAACATTGGCATCGTCTACAGACTGTGAGTTCAAGGGCAGGGCTTGTCTCCTGCTCACCTCTATCCTCCGGCACCCAGCATAGTGCCTGGCACGTGCAAACTGCTCTAGATCTGTTAGAAATTGCTATGAATTATCAAATCATTTCAGTCAGCTCATAGCAGGTTTAAAAATGTCATGGTAAACACGACTCTGCCGCTTCCCATAGAAAATTGAAATAATTTTAAATAACACCAGGAACCAAAAAAGTATTAGATTAGAAGATAAATAATTTCAACCTTGCCAATACAAAGAATATCGTTTGTAATTTCCAAAGCACCACATCACCACATTCATGACATCATGAATTTTCTTTCATTTTTTGTTGCACTTATGTAGAAAACAATGAATCACATGTGGTTTTAAGAAACAGAGCTTCCTTCATAAAAGAAGGTCGGAGGAATTTAAAGAGAGCTTTCAAGAATAGGCCTAAGTTTCTTGGCCCAGCATTTGTCAAGAAACTCATTTCCAAAGAATCTTTTACTTGCCTGAAGGAAGGAACCAGGAACCCGATAGCATCACATGGGAAGACAGAAAATATTTCTATCTGCTTCATCATATATTTCTATCTGCTTTATCAAATATTTCTATCTTCTTATCATATATAAGAAGAGCTTTTACAATGCATGAACTTATAAATATGAATCCCTGCTCTTTGCTTTAATTAATGTTGCCCCTGAGATACAAACACTAAAGCCGCGACCCCACATTTCCTCTTTGTCTGCAGACACATGTGTCAGACTCCCTTATGCAATTGCCGGGTGACCACCCAGTTATCCTGCTCAATGGAAGAGGAAGGTGACAGGAAAGATGTGAAATCAGCCAGCCCTAGCCAGCTGCCATATTCCCTGGAAGTCCTCACTGACATCACAGCAGGGCATTCTGAAATGTGTGTCTGCTCATCTTTCACTTAATGAGCATTTCTTGAGGAATTTTAAGGAAGGTCTGCATGCCTAGGTTTTCCAAGAACAGTTGTTGAACTGTTAATCACCTACTTATATTTAATTTAATCTGCAAGTATTTATTGCCTATCCTAGAATAAAAAGGGTGCTGAACTCTGCAGCTGAAACAAAAACACGTATAACACATTGTCCTTCCCCTTGAGGAACCTACATGTGATTGAGAATTAAACAACTAGATATTTTGTTAATTCTTAGAAAATAATTACAGAAGAGGGACTGTACTGAATACAATCCGAGACCATGCATCCTCAGACTTGTTCCACTTATCAAGTAGATCGTTTCCCCTGAAACGGAAGTGGGAAGAGTCGGGGAGGGAAAGACGGTCCTCCAGGTGGACACACAGCTACTGTCCCCTGCGAAGTGCAGAACACAAGTGTCCTTTTTCATGATAAGCCTTTCTGTACAAGTCGACCATGTTTAACTTCCAGCAGCAGACAGAAAGGTAGTTTATGTTGTGTGAAACTTAAAGAAAACCATTTTTTAAATTCCTTCAAGTGATTCTGATATGTACCAGGGTTAATAACCACTGAGCTAAGAGGTCAGAAACTTTAAAGAGAAATGCCAATTCAAACCGGAGGGGTTTCGCTTTTCCCTTATACCCTCTCCACTGCCCCCTCCAAATGAAGGCCATTACGAGAATCAAATCCCCAAATACACTCATTCCTGTCTTGTTATCCAAAAAGGAAGCTTGTAAAAGTGACTGATAAATAGTTGTATTTTGAGACCAGAATAAATTAGTTTTTATGAAAAAGACTAGCTCAGTGGTTTTCAGCCTTGGCTGCATATCAGAATCATCTGGGAGCCGCAAAAATCCAGACTCTGGTTTAATTGGCCCAGAGTATAGCTTTAAGAGCTCCCCAGACGATTCAAATGTGCACCAAAAGCAGGACTAGATGTGCCTGCCTCAGGCTGGGACCGGGGAAGGCTAGAAGGGAATGGTGGTACCCACTCACCTGCTTCAGCAAGCATCCCTGCTTGATAATGACCCCCCTGAATTCTTCTTTCAGAATCACGTCATCATCGCTGGAATTCTCTTCACAGAAGAATCCACTGTCTGGCTACGGGGAAACCAAGCAGTAAGCTGACTTTACCAGTCCGAGGCCCATTGCTGCTCCCCCTCCCTCCAGCCACCAGGATGGGCTCCTCCTTTCGCTTTGGGCTTCTGTGCTTATCCCAGTCTGAACTTTGGAGTTTGTGCTTGGTTGTCTAGTTTCCCCTTCCTCCATTTCCTTGCTTTCACACCTTGCTCCTTTTTAATCCCTCCCAGATGCGATTCTATCACTATCTCTTCATTTTCTACGATTCCTCAAGCTATTTTCCAAGTCTAACTTGATTTTTCTCTCTGAGTACATTTCTGCCTTCCAACCCATCCTTCCCTCAAGACTTCACGGACACATCCTTGAGATCAGGGTGTCTAGATGTACAGGACACTACAAAACACTATACACTATACATACTATAACCCTCGCCGCACATCCAGCCTCAGCCCTTGGCGTCAGGAGGGACTTGGGACTCACTGGGCTATGAGTGAGTGGTGAACCATACAGAGGAAGAGGGGCACTGTGCTGAGTATTTTTAGAATCCTACTTTTAAATAGCTTTAAATAGCCAGATCACAGGTCTGAAAAATAAAAAAAGTACTGACAGTGGAACTTCCCCTAAAGTGAAATGAAACTCTGTCTGGAACATTTACTTCAATTTTGTAAGTCGGATGGTCCTCTTAACAGCTTCCTAACTTCCATATTCTGATCCAAAATAGAAACAAAATTATCAAAATCCCCCAGGACTCCTCTGTTGCTGGAATTACAACACGGCCCAAGATGAGGCCCACACTG
This sequence comes from Hystrix cristata, assembly GCA_004026905.1. NCBI lineage: Eukaryota > Metazoa > Chordata > Mammalia > Rodentia > Hystricidae > Hystrix > Hystrix cristata. The sequence continues at coordinate 5,039 of PVJO010010238.1, forward strand.
TGTGACAAAGTGTTTCCCAATTTCCGGTAAGCATACCACGGAAGGCACCCAAGATGGTCATAGGAAGTGATATGCACAAAACATTCTGTATTGTAACATACTTAATGTACATTTGAAAAAATACAACCAGCTTATCACATCTATGACTTTTATGCCCTTTAGAAAAGAAACTCCACCTGGGCAAGAATTTGTGCCTGCCTCCCCACCCACCACCACCACCACCACGCTCTATCTCCTTTTTCTAACAGAGTGCTGGTCAGGTACAGTAGCCTAATACATTTTTAGAAGTGAATTACACCTTAGAATAAGAATGAAAATAGTAAAGTTTTAAAAATTAATTTAAAGAAAACAATTCCAGTAAACAACTGTTTTCTTTCTGCTAACTCACTTGGACAGGGCAGAGTGGCAGAGAGGACCGCTGTCAGGTGTGGGAAGTGCTGGGTTTGGAGGAGCTCTGTGATCTCGAACCTTCCCAGCTCTGTTTCCCCAGCTGACACCACCACCCCACCTCGCCATCCCCACCGCACCCACCATCTGACAGCCCTCCGTAGGGCTGAATGCACTTTCTTTTACATATGGGGCTATGAAACGAAATCATTGAGAATCTGCCCCGAGCAGCCCTACTATGAGGCTAGATTGTGTAGCTTTTTTCACTTACAAAGTAGTAGAAGGCATCGGGGTTGTCCAGGAAAGGGTTTTCAGCAGGTCCATCTGCGGCGTTTTTGGACAGATCCCCAGCAGGATGCAGGTATCCTTCGCTGAGCAGCGATGAGGCAATCATGAGGCCTTCCTGGCGATTCCGGACTGACTTGTTGGATACCAACCAGTCAACAACACAAGTACCTGGATGGGACCATCAGAGGGAAGGTTAACTCTTTTTCTAGGAACAGGCCACTGACCGTCAGCCTGCACTGACTCCAGAGCACCCAAGTGTCCAACTTGTGACATTTGCTCCGAGAAGAAAAAAAAAAAAAAAAAAAAAAGATGGGATGGATGCCTGGAAACAAAAGGAGCCACATAAAGGATTCTGAAAAACATTTACATGCTGTTTAAGAAGCATGATTAAGCAATCATTTTTACCAACTCATTTAGTTTATTAAGGAGCATTTACTGAGCATCTACTAAATAATAGGTACTCTGAAGGGTACTGGGCAGATTCACTCAAGGAATCTTAGAGAAATGAGCAGTACGTAAGTATTGTTATAATTGTTCTGCTATTCATCAATTGGGCCAAATCTGAAGATGCAGAAGAGGGAAGCAGACGAGGAAGGGGCTGCTGTGCTCTGTCAGGAAAAATGTTAAAGACAGCGGCTCTCGGCCGAGACCTAAAAAAGAGTAGGTGTCTGCAAGCATATGAAATAGTAGGTGTTTGCAAGCATCCAGCCCAGGCGAGGAGGCAGCAGTGTGAACAGATGTGTGCAGGCACCGTGGGGGAAGGGGGAGGAACTGGTAAAAAGAAGGCAAAGGAGACAGAGGAGGAGGAAGATGTGGACTGGGCGTGGAGACCTGTGATGGTGTGTTAAGAAAGCTGGCAGTGAGGAGCGCTAAACTGGAGCTTTGTGTTCATAAAAGCGTATTCTTCACAAATGCAGCAATGACAAAGCCTGGCTGGGTCTCCCAAGTCAGAGCACCAGGCAGGCCACCCTCAAGGCAGGAAGAGCTTCTGGTTAGCGAGCCTCCTATGAATTCATACACGAAAAGTTTTTGGCCACTCTTCTTTCTCTGTACAGAAAAACTAATTGGTGCTGCTTTTCTGCTTTTAATCGCTTGCAGAAACCCTATAGAACAGGTAGGACAGTAATTATACACTCCATTTAAAAGATGAGAAAATGAAGACTCGAAGTTTAAATGACCTTAGGACTAAGCTGCACCTTTGCTGGGCTTTCACATTTACATGTGCCCACTCTTGAGTCCATGCTTGTTCAGCGAGGCAAACTCGGCCCAGTCTCTCTGCCACCTGATCTTCAAGGTCCTCAGTCACACGTCAGGACCACCCGGGTCTCAAGTCTCTACCTCAGTCTCCCAGCCCGGGCCCCCTGACTCCCATGAAGGCTCGACCCAAGGAAATTTCCAGAACCTATCCAGACCTTCGACAGAATGGCTTACAAAGAGCTAGGCCAATACCTGGACTCAGGGACATGTCACACAGGAAGCAAGTCTGGGCCAGGTCTTATTCCCCAATCTGCACTGGAACTCCTTCCTGCTCCCTCTGCTAGAGGCTGTCATAGTGCCCTCGACTGGGACTCTACCTTGCTCTTGTCACTTTCCCTCACCACCTACCATGGCTTGGTGTGTTGATCCCAAATTTCATCCCTGACTCACTTGAGGCTGGAGAGGTTGCTGCCTCGACACTCTGAGGCTGATCCTTACAGCATGTTCCCCTGTGACTGCAGATCACGCCCTCTCCCCACCCCCCCGACCCTGACCAGGACCAGGACTATTTTCATGGATTATCTGTTGATCTGACATAACCTCAGATTCTGAATGTGTTGCATCTTCTCAGAATTCTCTTCCTTTAACATCTCTCATCAGCATAAGTAAGCCATACCCAGTTTCCAACAAACTGCTCCCCAACTGTAACCCCATTTCATTCCCTGTAATGAACAATTGGTCCTACCAAGCTGGTCAGCTTCTTTTCCCAGATGCGTATTTCGCACACTTCTATCCCATAGCTTGTCCTCACCATCCTCTTCGTAGCCGCCTCATCAGAAATCCTCCCCCAAAATCATCACCCACATTTCACTGGTGAATTTAGGTACCTCCTCCTATTCACCCCAACAACCTCTAACTTTTCTTCTGGACTTATGGAACTGTTACGTAGACACGTAATCTCTTTAATCATAAAGAGAGCTTGGCCCACACAGCACTTAGTGTGTACCAGGCACCGTTCTACACGCATAATAGCAAACATAGAAGGCAGGTAAACTGCAAATACCACTACTTTATGGACAAGAAAAGTAAGCACAGAGGGGTTAAATTATTGGCCCAAATTTTTACAGCTAGTAAGTTGTACAGCCAGGATTTGAACCAAGGTGGTCTTGTTCTGATGAATATCTTTTAACCACTACACCTCGCTACCTAAATTTGTAACATCTTATGTCTTACACTGTGCAAATTGTCATCTCTAATATTGTCATTTAAATCTCATACTTTATGTCTTGATCTCTGTTTATTACAGTTAGGTATGCACTCTACATGGCTCTATGTCTGTTTTAACAATTCTCAAAATAATGCCATGTACAGGGTAAAAAAAGATCCTTTGATTGATTTAGCCAAAACTTCTGAAATGTTATCCTTGAACAATAAAGTCATTTTTCCTATCTCTCTTTCTGTTTCCACACTAGGGAAAGTCAATTCTTACACTCATTAATCTATATTTCATGACCTCCCAACACCTCACACACACTGTTAAAGGAGAACTCCTTATTCCCTCCCCAGTTGCCCCATTTCAGGCATTTACCTGTGAAGCAGTGATTAAAAATCTTCTTATCCTTCTCTATGTTCAATTCTTTCACTCCTTTTTCAGTGTCTTTCATGGACAAATACAAGGCACTGCACAGAGATCAAAACAAGGAGATGAGTGGGGAGCGTTTCAGAATGGTGAGTTCTCTGTGGGAGGTGGCACTTTGCAGAAGATGGCCTGGAGCACAAGCTTCTCTGCCCCTCACCTTGGGTGGCCCCTAAGCCTAATCTTAGTCTCTCCACCAGACCATAAGTGGCTAAAGGGCACCATTTGTATTTGTGTAATTCTGTGGCCTGCAAAAAGTGGTAGGCAGTTACTTAATGTGTCTTAAATTCATTAAGCTCTTTGTTGACTTAACATGTGGTGCCTGAGATGGAGTATTGCCCTGAGTTAGGTGCCAAAGATTGAAGTTTCTCAGGGCCAATTTTGCATGCACATTTTAGATCATTAAGGCCTCTGCTATACTTTGGATCTGGAATGTCTCCCAAAAGGCTATGTGTTAAAGGCTTGTCTCCCCAGATTGGTGACATTAGGAAGTGGTGGAAACTTCAAGAGCTGAGGTCTAGCCAGAAATCTACTGGTCGTTGGGGCCATGCCCATGAAAGAGACTGTGGTACCCTGGACTCTCTCTGTCATGTCCTAACCATGAGGAGAGCTGTTTTGCTAAGCCGTGAGCTTCTGCCATGATATGCTTCTTTCCCATCCACCAGAGGCCTGAAAGCAAAAGTTCCAGCCGACCATGAACTGAAACCTCACAAATCGTGAGCCAAAATAAATTTTTTTTATAAATTTCTGTCAGGTATTTGTTACAGTAACAGAAGGCTGATTAACACAGTCCCTCAATTCTTTAAAGATCTTCAAGAGACCATCTGTTGTAGACATTTGCCTCCAAGAAAAAGAGTATTTCTTCAAAGCTTATTTTTACTTTTAAAGTAATAAAAGAAGGCAAAATAGTGAGAAGTTCTCATTTTTGTCCTTTCAGAAAAATTCTAAGGCACAAAACAGAAGACTACTTTCATGTATCCTATGGCCCCACGTAGTCTGAGCATCATTGCCATTTAGCTGCGACAGCTCTGGTCAGAATATGATCACTCAGTGAACCCAGTTAGCAGCTGTGCCAGACCAGGTGTCTTCTCCTGGGTTTTTACCAAAAACTTTACCACTAAGCTCAATGCGAAAACATTATTCTTGTGGCAGGCCATATCTGGTCTTAATTCTGCAGAAGGTGTCTCTGGTCCCTTCTCAGGGACTCTTTCCCACCCCGCATGTAAACAGAATTCTTGCTGAACATTTTAAATAGCCACCATGAGATTCTTTTCCTTACTACCTAGAAATTCTGAAGCTTGCTTGCTTGCTTGCTTGCCTTTTTCTTTCTTTCTTTTTTGACAGAGTCTTGCTATGTAGTTCAGACTGGCCTTGAGCTCACTATGTACCCCAGGCTGGCCTTGAACTCATGGCAATCTTCCTGCTTCAGCCTTCTGAGTGCTCAGATTATAGGTATGCACCAGCACATCTAGGCTTGAAACTTTCTTTCAAGACTAAATTATTATCGCTAGTTAGTTCATAAATGAAATGATGAGGACAGTCTCTCTCTCTCTCTCTCTCTCTCTCTCTCTCTCTCTCTCTCGGCCTTGGAGGGGCCATACTCAGTGCACACCCAGAGAAACATCTTAGTCCACCAAGTGCCAGAGGGGACACAGACTTCCAGAGGTAGTTAAAACAAACCTTGGAGCACAATCTGTCCTGTTCTTCCTTTTCAGCGGGAAGGAGGGGAAAAAGGAAGAATTACCCTAAATCAACAGTTTCTGGCAGACGAATGGACCTCCTTGTGGATCGCCTAGAAAACTTCTGGCCTCCTTCAATGCACTTGAGGGCCTTCTTGATGTCCCGAACCCAAGCATCTCTCTCTTCCAGGAAGGCTGCCTGGAAGTACTGGTCCTGCTGTTTGGTGCTGGTGACCTTAAACACAAACTGAAACACACATCCCGTCGGAAATGACCGTGTCAAAGGCAAGGCCCTTTATGAGCCAGGGCGGTTGACTCAAACTCGTTCCCGCAAGACAGCCCCAACCCGGAGCGCGTAGGGCGGGGAGGGGCCCATCCAGGGAGCGCTGCTCTCCACAGCCGCGCGCAGGGAGAGGCCAGCGGCTAATGGGAGGCTCGCCGTGGCCAGTGATGTCAACTCACCATTCTTTTGCTGAAGTCCTGACAAGGGCTCGTCACAGTGCTTCCTTTCAGGGGGATCATTCCTTTGGGGCTGTTGTCACTTTTCTTCTTATAGAATTCAATTCCATCTTCTAACAGAACCACCCACATGGGTTTCCAGGTGTTAAACACGTTCCCCTAGAAGGATAACAAAAATGGCCGAGATGGTCAGGGTTCTTTCTACCTAGAGGGAGAGGGCTACGGCACAGGGATGGCGAGCCTTTTAGAGCTTTCAATGGTAACTGTCTCAGATTTTCTAGAGCCAGTGGTTGGAAGAGAGCAGATTTAATAGAGGACATTTATAAGTCACAATATTCACCCACAAGCCAAATGCAGGAAGAGTGCCAAATGTCCATCGAGGCACTAGAGACCCAAAAGATCCAGTCAAGGGCTGGGAGCCCACGGCACTGTCCCACGTATGTCCGTGTTTGCAAATGATGGCTGAAGAAATCTTCACTGGAACCAGGACACGATGCTCGCAGCAGAGATGACAATGAGAGATCCCTCGAAGCAACAGCAGCCATCCTCGATGACAGCAAGGCCCTGAGCTCCTTCCTGGACGAGAGCAGCCCGAGTTCCTTGTGGGAGAACCAGCCGCGGCAGAGCTTCTCCTGCGAAACAGCCTGCCAACTAGCTACAGCTCCCACTCTGTCTTATGTTGCATCAGTAACAACCCTCAGGTGGATCTCGTACGCCCAGCATCACACCAACTCAGTCCGGCTGGGCGTTCTGCCTCAAGTTGATCATATTAGGTCCACCACAGTAACAAACAGCCAGCTGCTACGTGTGTGCCGTAAGTTCGCCACCAGTCAATTATCTTGAAGTTGGCTTTAAAAATGTTTCGTGACAAGCCGGGTGTGTTAGTGCGTGCCTACAAGCCCAGCACTTGGTGCCCCAGGCAGGAGGATTGCAATTTCAGGGCCAGCCTGAACTATAGAGTGAGACCTTGTCCTCCCGAAAAATAACAGTAAGAAAACACAACAAACACAGTTTTGTAACATCATATCAGTTGTTGCAACATAAATCCTCTCAAATCAGTGACTCCATGGGATAGCATTTTGATTTCTATCCCTGGACCTTTGCTCAAGAACATACCTCTCTCTAGAATGCCTTTTCTCAGCTCGATCTCCTCATTCTTTCCTGACTCTCTCCGTCTTAAAGGCTCAAGGTAATTTCCTCATTGATGAAGTCTTCCCAAAATGCACCTACCCACCTGATCGCACTTCCTACAACATATTCTTACCAGTTGTTCCCCATATTCTGGAACTTTGTCACATGCTGCCTTATAGAGTCATTTAATTGTCTTCAATTAAATCAGTTATCTTTTCTTCTCTATGGCACTGACATTATTAAATCCTTTTATTGGCTCATGATACTAAGGATAGTGCATATTCATTAAAATGATGCAAAAGAAGATTACTGTCCAAACTGTTGACTGTTAGCATGTCTCACACTTTACTGCAAAGAGTGACAAGTCCTTCTTATTGCTTACTTCATCAGCACCCAGACCCTTTCCTGCCATAATTTCCCCTGTCCCTCCCTTTTCATTCTGGGGCCACACAACCAAGAACCACATTCTCACTCTACTGCTGCTAAGAAATAGCTGCACATTTTTCTTCTGTAACTAGCTCTTACCCATGAGCTTGTAGTTCATATGTCTTTATATTCATGTTTTTAATTTCTTTACTTCCTCTTTCGAAGAGAGGAAAAAATAGAATAATGACCATTGTCAGTATTTTGTTGGAAGGTTTTTATTTTTGTTTTAGACAATTTCAATTCACGGGGTGTTTGTCAGAATTGAAGAGTTTAATGTTCGAAAGCCAGCATAGAAAGTCGTTTTCCTAGTGCTTTTCAAAATATGGTTTATAGGGGTTGAGGATTTAGCTCAGTGGTGGAGCACTTGCCTAGCAAGCACAAGGCCCTGAGTTCGATCCCCACACCCCCTACCAAAAAAAGAAAGGAAAAAAATATATGGTTTATAGACCACCTAATCTGACTCACCAAAATGGGTATAAATAAGATCTGGTCGCACCCCAAATCTGCTTTCATTTGTAAGTCCCAGACGTTGTACATATTCTTAGGCAAAATGTTTAATTTTTCTTTTTTTTGAGACAGGGTCTCGCTATGCAGTTCAGGCTGGCCTTGAACTCATTATGTAGCCCAGGTTGGCCTCCAACCTGTGGCAATCCTCCTGCCTCAGCCTCCTGAGTAGTGGGATTATGGGCGTGCACCACCATACTCACTAAAATATTTAATTTCTAAACCAGGCTTTTTCTCTTTTAAGAGAGAAATAATTCTGTCTTATAGTATGTTAGGAAGTATTACGTTGACATAATGGATAAAATATGTATATGTGTATATAATGCGTATATACTTAAATATACACAATGTATACATACATTATACAATGTATGTATCATGGATATAGGTGTATTTTAACTCATTTTCTATATGAAGTGTATAAAAACACTTTGTCAGTGATAAGCTGCCACCAAACTATGTTTCTGGAGGGGAGGGACCTACCTCAGAATAATGTTGCCAAGTCTTCAGTAAATAATTTATAGAATGAATGGTTGTAATTTAAAATAATATTATGAAATGGTGAATAAGTATGAGTAAATGAGGAAGATATATAGGAATGATTAACACAAGAGTAGGAACAATAATGTATAACCATGTTTTCTGAAATTATTCTACAGACACATGCAGGATTTAATAAACAGCTCATTTTGGTCATTATAGAGAGAGGTGACTCATTTTATACGATCAAGCTACTCAGGAAAGCAGCCTTCATGGCAGAAGAGGATTTTCATTTTGCCGAAATTGTTTCTAAATTAAGATGTATATATTTATAGTCAGCCCCTCAGCCCCTCGTGGGCCATTACCTAGGGAATGAAGTATGGATCTCTTCTCTCCTTCCTGTGTGCTCCGAGCTGACTTTTTATGGGCTACTTTACGTTTCCCAAACCTGCCCATTGTGTTCAATTCATTCGGGGTGAACAGATTCTATCCCAAATGGCAATTCAGTTTGTGTGACAGTGGACGCCTGAGCCTGGACAAACCGGGAAAGCATCTTGATCCGATAGCTGCACCTGCTGGGGGCATGGAGGCACAAATGGCAGCGTGCACACTGCAGTTGATTGCATCCCTTGGTCCAGCCAGACGTTCTCTGAATGTGGCTGTCCAGAAGAAACCCAGCCAGGAGCAGGCAGTAACATGCACCTGTAATCCCAGCTACCTGAAAGTCTGAGGCAGGAGGGTCACAAGTTCAAGGCCAGTCTGGGAAACTTAGCAGGACCCTATCTAAAAATGAAAGAAGGCTGGAGATGTAGCCCAATGATAGGGCACTCCTGGTTTCAGTCCAAAGTATGAAGGGGGAGAAGAGGGGGGAAAAGAAGAAGGAGGAAGAGGGAGAGGAAGAGACAGAGAAGGAAGAATAAGAAAGAGAAGAAACCCAGACAACAGCCTTGTGTGCTGGCATAGCCAAATTATATGAAAATAACTTGCAAAATAGTCTATAATGCAAAGATGCTACCCACATCAATGTGGCCCTTGGGGAAAATCATCACTTGAAAAGTTTTCAGTTCGGATTAATGCCAACTGCTCCTTTAGCAAGAAATTATCCATTCTGACTAGATGAAGGAAGTCTCTCTTAAGGGTCTACATTCCAGGACAGCTTTGAAAAAGGAAGAATACAAGATTATTTTCCTTGTCATGACTACCACAAAGTAGAATTATCATCCAGTTTCCACCAGATCCTGCTGCTTATCTCAAACTACAAAAGGCCTCTAAATAAATGTCCAGTTCCCCAAAAGGAAGACTATTTATGCAAAGAAGATAAATACTTTTGGGACTATCACTTTGCCCATCTAAACACATTTCGTTTATTTTAGGTCCTCAAAGAATTGTTTTCAACTAAAATAAACTACCTTTTTTTTTTTCTGTCTGGACAGAATAACTAACCCAGGCTAATATTGAAGTATAGACAAGGTCAGAAACTATGCCAATATATGAAATAATTTTAATCAAATTTCTTCCTGTTTTGCATCCGAAGGAGGTTCATATCCAGAATATAAAGAGCTTCTGCAAGTCAATAAGAAAAGCACAAAAAAATTAATTTCGAAACGGGCAAAAAGTGTTAATTGGCATGTCACTAAAAAAGATATCCAAAAGCTAATAAGAAAGTGTTCAATGACATTATTTACATCAAGGAAACACAGATTCAAATCACAATGAGATACCTCCATGTGAGAGTACCTGACGCTTACAAAATTTAAGAAGAGCAAGACTTCGCAAGGAGGCAGAATTACTGGAACTCCTGTACATGGCTGACAGGAGTGTAAAATGTTACATTCCATTTGGAAAAATGTTTGGCAGTTTATGCTAACACTAAACACACATGTGCTCTTTGCACTGACACCTGGACATATATCTAAGAGAAATGAGTACGTGTTGCAAAACAGGTTACATACAAGACTGTCCATAGAACCTCTATTCATAGTAGCCAAAAATGCAAAATACATCAAATACCCATCAATAGGAGAGTGGATAATTGTACAATGAAATACAGTACCTAAATATATATTACTAATTTAGTAAATTCATACAACAGAATACAATTTAGCATCTTAGTGAACCACTGATAACTTTCACTGATGTTAGAATGAGCAATAAAAGTTTCAAAAGTACTTATGAGTGTGACTCCATTTATGTCAAGTTCAAGAACAAGCATAATGGATGAAAAGCTTATAATAATGGTTACCTAGGATGGGAATAAAGAGCAGGGAAGGGAAGGGGGGATCCTCAGGGTAACCTGGCAACGCCTCCACCTCAATCTGTGTGCTGTGTACATGACGTATAAATATGTAGAAATATATGGCATCCTTTACATGCTTTATTGCATCATGTTGTCCTGCAATTTAAAAACACTCTTCTTCTGTTTGGTTGTACAGTTTCTGGTAGTTCATTCCATGACGGTAATACACAAAGATTAGGGGAACATTGCACTTCAGGATGTTTCTATGGAAAGAAACTTTCCATCTTGGTTACCTGTCTCAATTTAATCACTGGAAAAATAGCATGTTCGAGTAATACATGGTACTTAACTGAATAGGAACTTACAAGGGCTGAGCATGATATTATTGAATCATTTGCGGTCATTTCATTGTATGAGATAGATTATTACATCAGTGTTAGATTTCTTGAACGTGATAATGGCATTTGATTAGGCAGGAGAATGTTCTTGTTCTGAGAGGATATACGCTGAAGTATTTAGATGTGAGGTAGAATGAGGTCGGCAACTTACTCTCAAGTGTCTCAGCCTAAAATTGTGTGTGCATGTGATTACATAGAAACAGAGAAAGGGAGAGACTAAACGAAGGTGTCCATCCATGATCGCTGAATAAATCCAGGTGAAAGGTATGTGGATAGTGACACCAGTTCCCCCATTTCTTAGGGATTTGAATTTTTTAAATAATTGGAGGAAATTGATAAATTTACAACATTCAACATAATGACCTGTTAAATTTATGATATAATTTTAGGGAAATACATAGATAAATCTCCTTCATAAAAAGTAAAGTCACCGGAAATAAGATAAAGAAGACAGTCACAGAGCTTCAGGAATAGAAGTTGTACTAGATGACTGCTAAAATCGCTCAAACTTAAGATTTATTTATCAACTTCAGGCCTGTCTAAGACTGATACCTGCCATAGTCACGCAGGGCTCTCGGCCTGGGAATCGGGGTGAGGCGGAAGAGGTCAGCCGAAGTTCTCTTTCGGCGGGTGATAAAAGTTTCTGTGGTCAACTGTGTTTTCCTTGTTCACGGACAGCCTCAGGGGCTGTCAGCGAGCTCTCTCGGGAGGGTGGACAACAGGGATCCCCAGCAGGGATTCGGGGTCATTAGGCGCAGTGAGGAGGCTGATACTTTGTAAAACAAGACAGATCTGGCCACTTACACAGCAGGAACTTTCTCCCTGGCCGGATGGTGGTGGGGCAGTTTAGGATGGTAGAATTTGCCACGATTTCTCTGCCTCTCAGCAATTGCTGCACCACCTTGCATTCCGCTGGCCTCCCACCCATTCCTGTATTTTCCTCTTCCGCCCTCAGCTTTTGTGGTGATCACCCAAGAAAAACCCTGAAAGTGTGATTATGGAAATCCAAGCCAGAAAGGAATGTAGAATCATCTGCCAACACTTTCACCATATACATCCAAAAATAAGGCCCAGTTAGGTAAGTTGGTCTGATACAGCTGCCTGTTTAATGTGAAACTAGGACTCGCATCCCAGTTTTATGGCCTTTTCCCTTCTTCAGATGTCGTCTTCATTTTGGTTCTTGAATAACTTTGGGTAATTCTGGAATCTGGATAAATTTCTTTATACCTCTTAGCTAGAAACCTCACTTTAATGGAGATTATAGGTAGGTAGGTGAGTATGTAGGTAGATAAATATAGATAGATAGATAGATAGGTAGATAGATAGATAGATAGATAGATAGATAGATAGATAGACAGACAGACAGATAGATAGACAGATAGATAGAGGAGCTGAGTGTTCCTTGTCCAAAATGATGATGCTTGGGACCAGAAGCATTTCAGATTTTTTTAGATTTCGGGATATTTGCGTAAAGATATGTCTTGGGGATGGAACACAAGTCTAAACATGAAATTCATTTATATTTTATATACATTTTATACAAACAGCCTACAGGTAATTTTATACAGTATGTTTAATAATTTTGAGCATGAAGCAGTTTCATGGGGTGGAGTCTTCCATTTGTGGTGTCATGTCAACATTCAAAAAGTTTCAAATTCTGGAGCACTTCAGATTTCAGATTTTTACATTAGGAATGTTCAGTGTGTGTGTGTGTGTGTGTGTGTGTGTGTGTGTGTGTGTGCACGTGCACAGCACATGTCCATTTTCTCCTATTACACACCAAAACTTGTACGATTACATGTACACAGTGGGTTTTAGATGCTGATCCAGATTTAAAGTTTTCTGGTGAATAACTGTTCATCATCACAGGACTGGTATGATTTAGCAATCCGAGTCTAACATTAGATGACATAATGGACAGAACATCTGACATATATCAACATGAACTTCTGCACATTAAAAACAAATTACAACAATCGAAAAACAAATGAAAATACATGGATATTTAGAATACATCGTCATATGATTAAAGGTGAGTACTATTTTACAAATTCACTAGAGTCTATAAGGAATACGACAACACTCCCAGTTTTTTCAAATGGGCAAGCGATATAGACAGACAATGTTTGAAGAATTACCTGACTCAAAAACAAAAAATATATATATATTACTTCAACAGCAGTCAAAGAAATGCAAATTGAAATTAAGTACGGTGCAGTCTTCTTCTTTAGTAACATTTTTAAAAAACATTTGTAAAGTGTATTGATGAAAATTTGGGGAAATGCGTGTATACAGGGGAAAAGCCGCTCCGTGAGTCAGCAAGTAGATGTGGGCTGTCAAAAAAGGAAAGAAAAGAAAAAAGCCCTATTCACTGCAGCCCATTGGGACGGCGTAGGACCTAAAGCAAGCCAGGGGGGCTCCATGTTGAAACGGAGCCTCCAAAGGTGACCCCAGGCCTCGAGCCTGGGGGCTCCCTCTCAGGTCCCAACCCTGACACTCTGCAGCACTGTAACTCCAATGAGGTTTTTCAGCCTCATTTTCTAACACCTAGCAAACGGGGATATTGATCATTATAATTTAAGATCGTGGGGAAATGAAATAGAACAATCCACTTCAATTGCTGTGTAGCGTCCACTTTGTAACCACCCCAAATGCTACCGACTCCCTAGAAGTCTGTGCATCTCAGATGCTCTGGAGAAGGACACTGAGTCCAGGGACCCTCAAAGCTGCAGATAACCTGGAGCCTGCTCAGAGAGAATGCCAAGGTGGCGCCATCTCTCCTAGAATTACTGAATCGGCTAGGTTTAACCCAAAAAAGGAGCAGACGAGAGAGTAAATGAGAATTGTCTTTAAAGATATGAAACCCTAGATTGTTTCAAAGCCTCGTAATTTTTGGAAAATAGTTTTCTACATAACTCACAGAAAAATAATGAGTTCCCTGACAAGAGAAGTGTTCAAGAATACTTGTTAATAGGTTAATTCAAACAACTTGTCTTTGAGGCCAGCCTGGGTAATTGAGCAACGTAGCATGACCCTATCTCAAAAAACAGAATATAAAGAAGGGATAGGACGTCAGTGTGAGGGCCCTGGGTTTAATTCACGGTATGGGGGTGGGAGGGCAGATGAGAAGTCTGATTACACACTTAGTGTCCATTTCTACCCTGAGATTCTATACATCTATCTCAAAGAAACTGCTATCTCTAAGTACCTTTAGTTTTGTATTTCCAGGTAACCCCATCAACCTTTGGGCCTCACCTTCAAGCCAAAAAAAAAAAAAAAAAAAAAAAAAAGAAAATAATAAATCTTAGAAGCATATTTGACATGGTCATTTAAAAAGTATATCCCACCTGAATTATCCTCATATTTCTTAAAACTTGGCTATAACAAATGATTGTTGGAACAGTTACTGGGCTGCAGATCTGACCCAGATATTGGGGGTATAGGAAACGAATGAGATCCAGTCTCTGCTCTCACAGTTCATAACCTGAGGACACCTGTCCAGCTCAGTATGACAAATGCCCAAGTTAGAGGATGCCTTCCTGTGTACATTCAGTTTGGCTGAGAGTTGGGGCGACTGGAGTTTGCGTTATCCGCCCTCCTGGACACTTCCCAGAGTGAGGACACCTCTTTTGACTTCCCCTTCCCCAAGAACTTCCCTTTTCATATGCTAATGTATGGCTGGAATTCAAAGGAAAATTACATTATGAACAAAATCACGTAGCTAAAGCAGAACTGTGAGTTATCAGTACCTATTTTCCCACACACACGGGACATTCATTTTAAACTGATGCTGCTTAGATTAAGTCCTACCTTCTGTTGCACTGTTAATTATAGTGTGTACTTTCCTCCTTGAACAACGTCCCACACAGACGGTTGTCTTGTGCCTCTTTGAAGGCAAGGAAATTAGTCTATTCAGTAGAATATATTTTACATAAATAAACACTTCCAGGTTGGATAATTTCTCAATAACAAACATTTTAAATAAGCAATAGAGAAACGGCACACTGCGCCAGACTGATTTCTGTAATCTTAGATTCTGGCTCACAATTTGCCTTTCCCATATTCTACCTTGACAAATTTCTTAGGCAAATTACTACATTTTTCTAAACATTCATGTTCTCATATGTAAAGTGAAGATAAAGTACCTACTATTCCCATTATAAAGATTAAAGGAGATTATATATTTAAAGGGTTTAGCACAGAGGTGAGCTTATTGTAGGGAACACAAAGATTTTAGCTTCAATGACTGAGAAAGGAAATACCTCTGAGCAAACATTGATTTAAAATGCCACATTAGAGGATCAGGGGGGTAGCCCAGTACTCTGTACCAGGGCGAGGCTCTGAGTTTGGCCCACAGCAGTGAAAAAAAAAATCGTTTAAACAAAAACAAAATACCAAAATTGAGAATCTTATTACAACAGAGAGTGTTCAAGTGGCCTCAGACGAAAATGCAAATAATATGGAGTATATGTGTTATAAACATAAAAATTATAGAAAATATCAATTTTGGAAATTTCAGTACAATATTTTACTACCTTTTCTTCTAGGCACACTTTTTAGCTTGACATTCACAGGGTATAATCTGAAAGAATTACTCTCACTAAAAACTGTTTATTAATTTAAGCCCATATGCTTGATAACTTTCTCTACCATCCTCATTTTCTGGTGAAACAGACTCACTTATTACAGATTTAATGTTCTATATCTTTGTAATTTGAGGAATTTAAAATGTGAGTATACAGACTATACAGTAATTTTTATTGCCAAATGTTCTTAGTTGTCTAAAAAACAAAAATGAACAAAGCTTTGCAGAAAACATTTCCATTCACTTGTTTTTCTCAAATACTAGCCCCAGATCACTCAACGTTACTTATTATTGGTTCTCTTAGAGGATGTTTCTGCCTACCGCAAGGAAGCTACATACATCAATGTGTGCATGTGTGTCTTTTCCAAAGGATGCTTCAGACTGCAGCTAGTCAGACAGAACGCCAGCTGAGGGCACATACTTGCACCATCACAAATACACGGCAAATACTAACTTAGATTAAATATTCTTTTTTTTTTTTTCTTGGTGCTGGGGATTGAACTCAGGGCCTTGTGCTTATGAGGCAAGCACTCTAACCACTGAGCTAAATCCCCAGCCCTAGATTAAATATTCTTTAGGAACATCCTGGATGTGAACAGAGCTCAGTGCGATGAGTCAGAAACCTAGGAGTCAGAAAGAATCTTTTTGGTCCCAACTCTGTCACAGCCATGTGACCTTCGATCTCAGGCTGCTCTGACATACAAGGTCTCAAATGAGGGAATTAAAACAAATAGTCAAAGAGCCCTTCCAGTCTGAAAAAAAACCAGTGTTAGGCTGCAATGGATACTGTTTAATTCCCCCCCTAAAGTAGAACATTTTAAGCTAAAATGTGACACAAATGATGTCCTAAAACAGGGTCACATTAGATGCTCATTCATTTAAATCCTAGGCACCAGAAGGAATGTACTGAGTTCAGTTTGTTTCTGAAATGGTGAGCTCACGTGGTGTAGTGTGAGCATGCTTGTGTGTAGAAGTGCTGCCCACAGGATACCAACAAGCCCTATGTGTGAATTCACCATGCTGGGCCGTTTCACAGCTCAGAACACATCCAGTATGAGAAGAAAGAATGAAAGCATGAACAACATTCAATTTTCCTGATGCTACATCAGTGAGACTAATCATTTTTTAATACACTGCGGTCTCTATTTCCTGATCTTTAAAATGGTTCATCTACCTACTTGATGGTCCATTATACAAATTCACTAGGAGTTGTAGATGAAGAGTTTGCAGCCCATTAAAAAAAGTTAGGTTTTGTTGTGCATCAATTCTAAGAAGATAGCCCAAGAAATAAGCTATAATTACTACACCATTATCAACTCATCTTTAATCACTATTTTCCCCCCTTCCTACTTCCCCCCCAAAAGACCCCAAGGGAGGAAAATTTAAATAACAAATGAAGTCTCTCTAACTTCTGCAGCAGAAACACTTGAGGTTTTTGGCAGAACACATATGTGGCCTCTTAAAACTGATGTTGTAAATAATGCAGGCATTAACCAGTGGCCCTACCTTCTAGACTCTGCAGTCTAGAATTCTTAGACCCTTAGATAATTCACCTTTAAGAAACAGAAGGCAGTGGAATACGTGCTGATCACCCCCTGCCCCAACATTCCACTCTGCAACATTCTCCCACTTCAACCCATTAATCCTCCGCTAGCCTGTCTACCCCTGTGTAAGTGGCTCTTCTACTTACCTTCTTCACAAGGTAGCCCTCTCTGATCTGCTTTGGCTCCATGTCAGATGGAAAGACTTACGGACAGGCGCACTCTCTGGCAAGTCCTCTCAGCTCACGCTCCTCTGACAGCCGAGGAGGTTGTGGGCTGCCCCTTTTACAGTGAAGCCTCTTTCACAATTTCCCTTCTGCTGGCGATCTCATGATCACAGCCTCTTCCGCTCACTAGGGTGGAGGATCAGAATAAGGAACTAGACAGCCAAACAGCCCGTGCTTTGCTAATGCTGGAGATATCCAAAGTACAGTTCTGTTCAATATTTACTCAAAGGAAATTTTTTGTCCTGTACTGGGACTCGAATCCAGGGCCTTTGCACTGAGCTACATTCCAGATCTTTTTTTCATTTGAGACAGGGCCTTGCTAAGTCATTACATTAGCCAAGCTGGACTTAAACTTGTGATCTTCCTGCCTCAGCCTCCTATAGTCCTGTGATTACAGACATATACCACTATGCCCAGTTCCCACCCTTCTTAAAAAATTTAATTTTGAGATAGGATCTCACCAAGTTATCCAGACTGGGCTCAAACTTACTATCCTCCTGCCTCTGCCTCCCAGGTAGCTGAGATCATAGGTGTGTACTACCACATCAGATCCAAAGTAAAGTTTTATTGCCAAGAAGAAAACAGTTCTCCTAGAGAGAAGAAAAAAAAAATGATGAAGAGGAAAATGAGTAAGAAAACCTTATTGGAAATAGTCTTGGTTAGAAATTATTCTTGAGATCCTAAAAATGCTTAGTAAGAATTGCCAAGAAATTTAAAACCATCTGGTTAGCATAACAAAGTACCTAGTTGTAAGCAAATATCTACTTCCGCGCCTTGCTCTGTACTATGTATTGTTCAGGCTACCTCATCTAATTTGGTCCTCACAAGAAACCCACAGAGAAAAGTATATTATTGTGCTCATTTTAGACATAAGGAAATGAGTCTCAGAGAAGAACAGTTATCTCAAGGCGACACAGCAGTAAGAGGTGATAGGAGAATGGCAGGGAGCGACCAGAATGCTGCTGCCTTCCCCCAGCATGATGCGTCCCATGCTGAGCACTCGTCCCACCACAGAGCTGTAAAACAGGAGTCGGCCATCAGAGAAAAAACTGTCCATAGAGTCCCAGCCTGGCACCTTCCCTTACAGAGTAATGAAGACCAAGTCTGCAGTAGAGACTCCTATGATAGCATTTCCCAAAGTTGTTTGAACACAGAAATCTTTTGGGAACAAATTCTAACTATGCATAGTGGTGCATGCCTGTAATCCAGCACTCTGGGAGGCTGAGGCAGGAAGATTGAAAGTTCCAGCCCAGCCTGGGAAACTCAGTGAGATCCTGTCTCAGAAAAACAAAGAGGGGGGGCCAAAGTACTGGGTTCCAATCTCCATATCACCTAAAAATAACATTAACTGAACAAATTCTAGTAGCATTTTTGTTAATGGATCGAATTACGTCTTCCAAAAAGCAAGTCCTAACCCCCAGTACCTCAGAATATGACACAGTCAGAGATAAGGTAAATAGATGGAAATAGAGTAAGTGAAAACAAGGTCAAACTGGAGCAGATGGCCTCAGCCCGTATGATTGCTCCTTCTGAAAAAGGTAGAGACCTTCAGAAAGAAAACCACCACATCACAACAGACACCGGGTGGTGGCAATGAATTTACAGGTCAATGAATGCTGAGGATCACCAGCAACCACCAGAAGCTGGAAGAGGAAACAAGAGTCCCCACTTAGAGCTGCCAGAACTGTGAAACAATAAATTTCTGTTATTTTAAGCCACCCACTTCGTTGTGCTTTATTTTATCAGACGCTGGAAAACCAGTAAAAAAAATTTTTAAAAATTGATACTCTACAAGATAAACCTTTTTCTGTGTGTGTGCCACTTTGGTTTGATTGAATCCAAAGCCTTGGCACTGAGCTACATGTGATAAACTTTAAAGAACTATTAATTGGACTTCTGAAATGGGCAAGTTAGTTGATCATTCTGGGCCTCAATTTTTTCATCTGTTAAATGGAGATAATAACACCTATTCAGTGGGATCATTCTGAAGATTGGATGAGAGAATACACGATCAGAACAGTATCTGGAGCAGAGTAAATGTCTGTAAATATTGGTCACTACTCACCTTCAAGGCATGTTTCCATTATCCTCAGATTTTTTCTTTCTGTGGAAACTACAGAAACCACAATAGGTTTCCAGTTAGTTCCTTTTCCCCACAGTACCCGTCAATGTTCTCTAAATGACGACATCGACAGAATGATGTAATCGACAGAAACCACCTTGGGCTATTACAGGCAAACAGGGACTTTTCCAGAAGAAAAGAGGGTGGTTCGTGGACTTGAGGGAGGGATGAAGACTAAGGCAGGACAGGAACCGGGGGAGCCGCAGGCTTCCGGAAAGCAAGAGCTAAGAGACTATCTCTGAGAGGCAGCCTTATGAAAACATTCCTGTGCTTCTCAGGCCCGATAACCCTCTCCACAGCTGGAGCCCCAGCTAGGCCTTCCCAGCATCTGAAGGTGCAGCGTGGAAAAGCCGACAGCCTCAGTCGACCGGGCTCCCCGGGGAGGGACTGCACTATCCAGACGTTATCTGGTAGGAGAAGCCGTGGAGCCCGAGTTCCCTAGAGTAAGCAACAAACATCCACAAAGACAGCTGAGGAGCCAGGAAAATCAGGGGAAGGAAAAAGTTCTGGTCTCGAGATTATCTGAGAGCCTACCGATGTGCTGTCTCCCTTCCTTCCAGGTGTTTTCTAATCAGCACTCGCCACTGCTCTGTCTTTTCTATTTCACTTTATACTAATGCAGATTACACAAAATTATCGATGGCTTGCCATCAGTTTTTCACTGCACTGAAATTAATTAGAAAGAACTAAAAACTATTGGGAGTGGTAGTGGAGGAATCAACATCGATGGCACTTGAGCAAAACAGAAACGAGGGATGATTTCTTGTGTTTAGATTCACGAGTATTTTTCTATGTCTGTGCAGACAACGGAAACCACTGTTTACAGGTCTACCAAGTCCTATTTCATGGCTAAATTTATCATGTTTTCGTTTAACTGACCAGCGGACTATCGCCTCTCTACATCCTGCCAGAGGGCCTCACGCCTGCTAGCGACACCTAGTGGTCAGTAAAGGGAACAGTCTGACTCAACGTCGTCACTTAGAACTTTCTCAACAGACTGAGCAATTATTCTGGGTCAGATCCCATTCCCAAATCAGATTATTAGAAACTGCCAATAGCTATTTTATGTTTGCATGTCCAAACTTATTTTTAAAGATCTCACTCTGTTCTCCTTTGAATTTTCCCACATTTGATCAACAACCTTGGGAAGATTCTTGTAGCACTTTTTTCTGGTGAAAGAAAAAGCTAAGATTTTGGAAACAAGATTACTATACTCCTCCAAAGGAAATCTATATATTGTTTACAGCAAATCTTTCTAGCTTATCTATTTCTCTGTGTTTTGTGCCTTGCCTTGCCTTGGAGTCACTTTACAACTCTACACTATAAATGCTGCAGCGATACAAATAATTTTTGAAAGAACTGAAATTCTGTTCAATAGATTTCACCTTCCCCCAGTCTCCTCCAGTGAAAAAAGTCAGCTTTGTGTCCATTTTTAATTAGATTTCAGGATTTTTTTTTTACTCCATTTAAATTTTTCTTTGATCTCTTTCTGAGTCAGTTGCAAAGTCTGACTGGTTCCTTCCTCATGAGTTAAATAAAACTTCGATAAATTTTTTATTTTGCTGTATTTTATCCCTCTTTAAAACCTATTCTTCAGCATTGATAACTCAAAAAGACCTAAAATTCAGCTGAGAAAGATCAGAATACTGGCATACTAAGCATAAATTAAGAGAAAGGTGTCCAAACACACAGAGCCTGAGATTTTCCCCTGTTGCAAGATGCCAGTTTTCCACAGGCTGACGAGAGACATGGGGCTTCAGAGCTGCTTGATGAGATAAAGGACTTGATTCCTCACAGCACAGTAAACAGGATGCGCTGTGTGTTTGCATGGGCTGCCCTCACCCCTGAGTGCTGAGAAGAGCGAAGCAGAGCTCCTCAGCAGATGCTGCATACACAAGATTTGCATCCCAGCCAAGGAGCCCTGAGGTCCTAGAACCTGCCTCTTGTATAATGGGCTGCAAGCACAAACTTTGCCTCTAAGGAGATATTACCTTTGTTATACTGGACAGTAAGCAAATCTACCCTTTGTTCTGGAAGGAGACCACGTCTCTTCATTGTACAGACATCCAAAAGGGAAAGCGCCTCTGCATGCACGGTGTGCAGAACTACAGGAGAGATCAGGGGAGAATCAGCTCCAGCAAAGGGAAAGCCTAAGTTGTTGAATTTGCCAAAACCCATCACGGGCTGTCTAGCTGGTGCCCGGGGACCTTCAGGTCAAGATGGGAGCTGATCCCACATGCTAAGCAGCCATCTTCAAAGGGACACACACATTCACATGGAAATTATTATATATTTTATATGTATATAAATGATTATTGATGGTATTATGTATATAAAAGTATAAAGATATATACTCTTTTGCTTCCAATAAAGCATATATATGTATATATACCAGCATATATATGTATATTTAATCAAAAGAACCTGTTGTTACATCCTGGTGGCAACAAGCAACAAGCTCTCCTGGTTCTCAGAATATAGTTTTTAGTGTTAATTTCCAATAAAAGGAACTCAAGCTCCTTGGAGAAATAGTTGATTCTAGGATTGTAGTAGAAAATATACAAGGTGACCCTTGAGCATCTAGACTGCAAGTCTAGGGAGTAAAGAAGTGCTAAAAAAAATTGTTTTAAATTAAGAAATAAATAAGCTAGGCATGGTGACACGTGTTTGTACAGCCTCCACTCTGGGAGGCTGAGGCAGGGGGAATCACAAGGTGGGGCCCAGCATGGGCAGCTTAGCAATTTAGCAAGATCTTGTCTCAAAGTGAAAAATAAAAAAGGGCAGGGAATGCGGCTCAACATGAAGGTCTTGGGTTCAATCCTCAAAAAAAGAAAAAGAAGGATGGAATGAAAAAAAGAAAGAAAACACAATGATAGGTTATTGCAAAGGGATACAGAAGCCAACCGAAAGAGCACCCAATAGTCAAAACTGGAGCTATCTGAGCAGCAAAACACAAAATAGTACAGTCAGCCTCCCATGTCTATGGGTTCTACATTTGCAGATTCAACCAACCTTAGACTGAAAATATCCCAACAAGATACATCTGTCCTGAACATATACAGCCTTTGTTACTGTCATTACTCTCTAAACAATACATTACATCAACCATTGACCTAGAATGTACATTGTACTAGGTATTACACATAGTCTAGAGAGACTTTAAGTACACAGGAAGATATGCACAGATTACATGCAAATTCTATGCCATTTTATATAAGGGAATTGAGTGTCATGCAAACAGTCTCTCGAGGATACCAAGGGATGAAGGTATTGGATTATAGCCCAAAGTATAGGATAGATAAATAAATGGTAGGATAAATGAATAAATGGGGGAGAATAAACAAATCCATTTAAAGAATTCCAAATAATTTATATATACTCTATCCTTCAAGAGATAAATTAGAAATCCTCACTTCACCACTGGGTATGGTGGCACATATTTGTAATCCCAGTATTTGAGAGGCTGAGGCAGGAGGATCTCCTGGAGTTTGAGGCCAGCCCAGGGTACATCATGAGTTCATGGCCACCTAGAGCCAGCCCTGGATGAAGTCTTACCTCGCTGGTTCTGGCCCTAACTGGCATCAGTGTTCTGCATGGCAGAGGCACCATGGCTGGCTCCTTCCCTCCTGAGATGTTCTTGACAGTAACAATCCACTTGGCGTGGAAAGGTCATATTTCTCTTTGCTTTACCACTCCTCACTCAGCATCTGGAATGAGTTTCAGCAGACGACCTCTTTATACGGGGTTCCTCATTTTTCCTGTTTTTCTCCTTGGACAGGATTCTCTTTAAAACCACCAAAGCAGGCATCCCTCAACGCAGCTACTTCGTGAATCCAAGAATCTAAAAATCCAAGCTCTCAGCCTCCAGCAGCTCCGGTGCAGCTTTGCCCAGTGCATTTCTTTCATCTCTGTCCTGGTGAACTTCTCTGTTCACAGTCACCCTTCTTTAATCCCTTTGGAGCATCTGGAAGTCTTTATCTTAGTCACTTTCTAGTTGCTGGGACTCAAGAGTCAACACCAACAAAGCTAAGGAAGAGAGGTGAATTTCGGCTCATGTCTTTAGGCCACACAGCCGGCTCCAAGACAGAAGGCATGGTGGAAGGGCCTGGGCGGAGGAAAGCTGCTCGCATAGCATCCAGGAAGCAGAGAGAAAAGGGAGTCAGGCAGAGCGATACCCCCTTTCTACTCACGCCCCTAGTGACTCACCTCTTCCAACCAGGCCCCACCCTGTAACATCGCTCTTGGTTATAGCACCCCGTGATTCGATCGCCTTTCAAAAGCCACACCCATGAGTGCATGAGGCTTGGGGGGACGTCTGAGACAAACTACAACACGCCCACACATCTCCCTTGACTTGGTCTGAAAGGGGTGCAGCGTGCTCGTCTCTCTCCGATGAGAAGTAGGCACGTCTCCCAACCTTCCTCGTCTCGGTGTGCAGCAAGAGCCTGCTGATTCGCTGACACGAGTGGAAACTGTCCAGCCTTTTTGCAAGTCTCACGGGATGGTGAGTGGTCTCACACGGTCAGCAAGCTATACCCTACAGGTCGCCTCTCCCTCTTCAGCCCGTCAGTGAAGGAAGGTTTTACAATTTCAAATGGTTTTTAAAATCAAAAAGAAGAAAAATATTTTGTGACACACGAAAATTGCCTGAACTTCACATTTCAGTGCCATAAATAAAGTTTCTTTCAGAACACAGCCACACTCGCTCGTCTCCATATTGTCTACGGCCACTTTCACACCTCCATAACAGAGCTGCGTGGTTCTGGCCGACATTTGGACCCACATAGCCTAAAATATTTTTTACAATGTCTTTTACAGAAAATGTGTGCTAATCTCTGGTCTAGAATTTTCCGTGAATGAAAAAGTATTCGATGCCAGTGAGCTCCTTCCTGACTTTGGAGCCTCTGGCAAAGCTCCACAGTCTGATTTAACATGTGGTTACCATTTTAATAGTTCAAAAGAAGAGAGAATGGGAGCTCCAGAAAATCAAATTGATGATCAGCTACAAAACTAGCTACGAAATTTTCCTCGACTCACAGCCAACCTTTCATAATATGTTCAAAGATTCAGAAAGGCATCATCAAGTGTTTGAGGACTTGGAAAGCTTATACCCATATACTTTTGCTGGGGAAAAAAAAAGAAAGAAAAGAAAAAAGGACTTGATCAAGTATATGAGCTAACCAAAAACATAATAAAAATAACCCTAGTTATTTGCAGGAAGAGACATCAATGAGAAGCCCAGAATGTGGGCTATGGCATAAATCCATGTATTTAAGTCTATTTATGGAAGAGTTACATCCCTACTCCCTCCCCACCACTGACTGCCCCCACCTGTGCTGTGGTGAGAGATGAGAGGCTTAGCTCAGGGAGCAATGGTTCGCAAACAGTTCTGGTCTCCAGACCATTTTATATCCTTAAAAGTTACTGAGGACCCCAAAGAGCTTTGGTTTATGTGGGTTCTATTTATCGACATCTACCAACTAGAAATTAAAAACTGAGAAATGAAAGTTATTAACACAAATAACATTTCTTGATGAAAAATATTTTGTAAATAAAATAGGTGATGTGCTCACACTATCTGACACATAGTAAGTGATGAATCAAGATTTGTATTTATTAGTTCATAGTACTGGATTGAGAATGTTTGCTCTTGTCTCTAATGTATTTTAAATTCCATAAATGTTTCACATCTTTTCTGCACTTATCTGCTACTTGAATTAATGGAGAATTTGTTAATAATGGAGCTACCCAACCTCACATGTGACCTTTGCTCAGTGAACTGCAGTAACTAACTATTTTAAATAGTTTATTTCCAAAAAAGTCTTTTCCAAATCAAAGCTGGGAGTGAAGCACAGCGGTACAGTGCTTGCCTTGCATGTGCCAGGGTCTCGGTTCAGTTCCCCACACTGCCACCACCCCAAAAGTAAGTGACACAACTTTATATTTGTCAAAGTTCTTTAATGTCTAGCTTAATAAAATACCACCGCGTTATCATGACTGCTTCTGGGCTTGAGCTAGCGTGATGTGTTGTTGTGACTGATGTAGCTAAAGGAAATATGACTTCACACAGATACGGGGAAGGGAGCAGTATTCTAAAACATTCCTGTCGATAACTGTGTGGGCGTTTCACACAAACCACATCAGAACTCAGGAAGTTTCTTAAAGGTCAATTTCCCTGTAAAATCTGAAGTCATATCACTAAACAGTGGGCCTGCTACTGTATTAATATTATTGGTCCAGCTAGGATTTTGAACAGGCTTTTTATCACTGCACAGTTTGGTAGCATCATGCATTGATCATTTGAATAATACTTGTTTACCAAGATATTCATATTTGCCAAAGGTTAACAGTTTATTCTATAGGATCTATTAAATCACATTTTTAAAATATCATTGCCAAGCCAGGCACGGTGGCATGTACATGTAATCTCAGCACTCTGGGAGGCTGAGGCAGGAAGATTGCAAGTTCAAGTCCAGTGGGGGCAACTGAGAAAGGCAGTCTCAAATAAAAAATGGGCTCAAGATATAGCTCAATCCAAAGGCCCAGGCTTCAGTCCCCAGATATGGCTGTAGATATAGATTCATCATACTAATCAGAATAGTCTTAAAGTATTGAGAAACTGTAAAGATCATGGTAGCAGACTCAAGTTTTCCAAAATATTACTTTTCACTTGAAAGTTTGAACTATATCCTAGGCAATTACTACAGTACGATTTTCTCTAAAGTGACTGGGCTATTTTATTCATTTTTCAGGAAAGTGTCTGACAAACACCCAAGTGTAAATTACCATCTTGCGAGCCATTTGCTCAAGGAAAAATTAGCTACAGAAATGCAGCTAGTTCAGCTCACAGCTGCAAGAATCACACAAGTACTTTTCCTCAAGATGATCGTACAGAATATTTAAGACTCACATCAAGGGTAAAGATTTAATAAAATTAAGAACTTTTCCCGCTCTGGCAAGGACTCTGACTGAGTTACAGCGAAAAATACCCAACTACTGCTCTGATTCATGCCAAGATGTCAGCAAGGTTACTCGCCATCGTTTTGGCACGCTGAGTGCAAATGTTGATATAATTTAACAAAAAAAAAAAGCAAATAATATCTTTGTACTGTTAGGACATAGTGTGGACATCACAGACCACCAAAAGAGTCTCGAGATCCTCAAGGACGTGTGGGTCACATTTGGAGAACTGTTCATTTGAAAGTCACTGAGCAAGAAGGACAAGTGAAGGTTCAGGGGTCACCGTTACAACTGAGAATGGAGAGCCTGAGCGCACGTGCTCACCAGAGGACAGAGGACGACTGTCAGAATGTCAAGCTCCGAGAGGACAAGTCGCACCCTCTTCCAGGGTGAACGGTTGTCAGGCAGGAAGGTCACAGAGGACCTCATCTCTGGGGAAACCACCTTTAGATGGCCTTGGAAGAGATCTCCAGCAAAGCCGCCCACTCTCTGCCCTGCCTGCCACTGGGGACAAGTTGATCAGTTCCATTAAACACAGACTTTCAGTGCCTTATTTCTAATTATGAATGGCCCTGGGCCTGTTGGTAAATGCCTGTAATCCCAAGAGTCTGGAGGCTGAGGCAGGAGGATCACCACAAGTTCGAGGCCAGCCTGGACTACAAAATGAGTTCAAGGCCAGCCTGAACTACATAGTAAGACCCTGTCTCAAAAATAAATAAATAGATAGGTAAATAAATAAATAAATATGAATGGCATCAAAAGATAACCAAATACATTAAGATGAAAACAAACAGGCACACCTAAAATAATTGTGGGAAAGAACAAAGCAAACAGCAAATCAGAGGTTATGTACCACAATAAATAACCACAGAGAATTAAGAGAATATACTGCTCAAGAACTAGAAGCAGCATGCGATACTCATTCTTCTGCCATTTGCTTTTATTACTCAATAATATGTTCCAAAATTTCACCCACATTGTGGCATAGAGTTGTATATGTATTCATTCATTTATACCCCTCCGTAACATTCTGTTAGGGGACTATGCCTGAATTTATATATAATTCTCCAGCTAACAGACATTTCTGTTGTTTTCAGTTGTTTATTTTCACAAAGATCCTATCAACATTGGTACTTGTCTTCTTGTATCTATGTGTATTCATCGATGTTGAGGATTAGGGAGATCTGGACTGTATTTTACAAGATAATATTTACTGGATCCTATTTTACAAGACAACACTAAATTGTTTTACAAAATTTACAAATCTATTTTTTCTTTGGTGGAATTGTAATTGTTTTATATCTCTGTCAACTATTAGTATTATCAGACTTTTAATTTTTCCCAATCAAGTGAATGAAAAATTGTGTGTCATAACTTTAATTTGTATTTTCTTTGACTACCAATACAGTTGAACATATCTCAATATGCTTATTCTCTGTCTTAGGGTAAGGTAGATATTTTTAATGAAACAATACGCATTTATTTCTCTCTCATCTAGCAGTCTAAACGATCCAGTGTGCTTACAGCTCTGAGGTATCAAGGATCAAGACCCCTTCCATCTGGTCTGCTCTACCTCCTCGACATGTGCTTGACATCTGCTGGCTTGTGATGCCTGCTCTGGCTCCCACCATCAGGTAAATCTTCTTGAAGGACACTGATGGTACAGACCCTGAAGTCTCCTTTCATGGAGATGGTATATTCTAGTACAACCCTCTCCCACTTGCATCTTTTGTTTTCAAAAGCAGAAGTGGTTAGGAGGTGGATATGGTCCAGGCAGGGGGCAGAGGTATTGAGAGATGTAAGTGTCCTAGACTCAAGAGTCCTTCAGAGGCCAAGCAGTACAATAGTACCATATCACACTATGATGCATATGCAGGTTTAGGGCAGAGGAAAAGACTATTGTAAATAAGCTCCATCAGAAAATCCAGCAGGATTTCAAAGGAGTTTGGGCGGTCTGCACACAAGGGCTGGTGACTCTATCAGTTCCTAGCCAGGTCTTTCCAGCCCATCACAGCCCGGAAAACCCAGAAGATACTGCCTCCTTTCAGGAGAGGTCCTTAAGAAGAAGCAGAAAGATGCCTGGGAATTTTAATATGGGAAAGAACATTGGTTTTGAACTTGGAGTTGCATTTAAATTCCAGCTCTACTTCTTATCTTGGGCAAATGCCTTTAACTCCCTAAGCCTCAGTCCCTTCACCTGTAAAATGCAGGTAGCAATACTGCCCACCTCTAGAACTGCTGTGAAGATCGTTGTTGGCAATACTTGTGAAGAAGGTAGTATAGAAGAACTGTCAAGAGTTTGGCTGTCCTCTAATCCCAGCTCTGGCTCTGCTATTTCCTAGCCACGTGACCTCAGCAAGTTACTTCGGCTCTTCTGAGATTCGGTATCCTTGTTTGTGACTATAGACTAACAGCACTCCTTACTTCACAAAGTCAGAGTAAACCAGGAAATGTGTGTGGAGCTCTTAGCTGAGTGTCTGGTACACAGTAAGTGCTGAGTAAGTACTAGCTATTATTAATTTTTTTTTAAAGTTAAAGCATAAACGGCACTGTGGAAAAATACTTGAAATAAGTACAAAATACAAAAAGTTACTATTCATAATACATGAAGAACCCTTACAAATCCATTAGAAAAAGTAAACCTAAGAGAAAACAATGGGCTAAAGACATAAAAAATTTTAGAAAATAAGTGTAAATGACCAACAAAAAAAGAAAAATGCCCTCCGCACTAGTAATAAAAGAAATGCAACTTAAAACAATGAGGATGTACTATTTGTTGCCTTTCAGACTAGAACATTTTTTCTTATTACTGAGAGTCCAAGAGCATTCCCATAAATGCCTTGGGAGAGGATGAGTTAGTAAAAACATATTTGCAGATCGATGTAATGGAAACATTTAAAATTTTGTGCATGCCATAAGACAGACCAACACTTGCTCATCCTAGATCATTTACCCTTCTAGAAAAGTATCCATTCATTCTCCAAGATTCCACCTGTGATCTATATCCCATATTCTCTGATTCATCTCCAAAATCTAAATGGGATCATTCATCTTCTTTAAATTAATAATTTTATCTGCTTAATAATAGAATTTAATCCATTCTTCATTTGAAAACATAAGTCAGGCTTTTGTGTGAAAGGCCAAACAATAACTTTTTTAGTATATGTGCTGCCAAAGCGAGCACAGGCCAAACAATAACTATTTTAAGATTCTCAGAGCCTTAAGGTCACTACTTAATGCTGTCACTGTAGCACAAAAGTCACTGTGCTAACCAGCTTCAAGTAACTGTAACAAATACACTAGATAATCAACTTATGAAGGAACAGTTTATTTTGGCTCCCGGTTTTAAAGGTTCCAGTCCATGAGAGGTGGGCCAGATTGGGCCTGTGGTGAGGCAGCAGCATATCATGGTGAGAATGTGTCGCAATGCAAACCGTGGTACCACAGCCAGGGAGCAAAACAGTGTGAGGAAGGGATCAAGATCCCACAGT
Source organism: Hystrix cristata (assembly GCA_004026905.1). Lineage (NCBI taxonomy): Eukaryota > Metazoa > Chordata > Mammalia > Rodentia > Hystricidae > Hystrix > Hystrix cristata. The sequence goes on from PVJO010010238.1 coordinate 34,786, forward strand.
TCCCCTCAAGAGTGCACCCCGGTGACTGGAGACTGGCTACTGGGCCCATCTCTTAAAGGTTCCACGACTTCCCAGTTGTGCCACCTGGGGACCAAATCTTTAACACACGGGCCTTTGGAGAGCATTTAAAATCCTACTGTAACAGCCACCAAGGGCAATACACAAATGAATAAGTGTTCCTGTGTTCCAATAAAACAGTATTATGGACACTGAAATTGAGTTCCATATAATTTTCAAGTGTCAAAAATATTCTTTTTAACTATTAAAAAGTGAGAGATATTCTTAGTTTGTATAACATGCAAAAACAGGTGTCAAGCTGAATTTAGCCCACGACAACCCCTAATCTAACGGATAAAGTTCCTGTGTTTGGCAGATTAGACAAAAAGGCAGAGGTGAAACCTTTATTCTCAATTTTAGATGGCAACAGAAAAAACCTCAACTAGATTTCTGAACACTTCTCCCAATACGTTACGAGTGTGTATACAATAAATACATTAACTAACCCTTTTATTCTCTTGCAGAACAGCTAGCATCTCTCAGAATTAGAACCTAATTCTAATACATTTGTAAATATATCTGAGTGTTTTGGATTAGCAAAATAATACAAACATAAACTTTTCACACAGTACAGAAATGAATCAATGTCTTCCATTAAAACCCAAGGTTTTATAATCCATAGAGTCCTTCTCACATCAGAAGTAAATGCCCAAGTGTTAGATTTACCTCCTTCTTCCTGCACATGCACAGAAGAATGTCTGCCAAGTTGCACACACAAATGTTACCATAACACCAAACAAAGGCTTCAAAGTATGGAGGGAGAAGTAAAGAGTAGGGCTTTCACTTCATTCCTTAATCTTTCATATTGTTTCAATTCATTATAATACTATGCATCACTAATAATTTCCTGAATCCAATAAACATTTAATGACCGAGGTTTGACAAGAGCATGGGAAGAATGTAAATTGGTCCTATCATTTCAGAGAGCAAGTGGAAAATATGTATCAGATGACTTAAAATGCAAGTCCTTTGACTTTGCAATCAGAATTTTTTCCCCTAAGGGGGAAAAAAAAGTGTGAAAGAATTAAGCATGAAAATGTTCGTTTGTAACACAGTTTATCACAACAAAGCGTTAGGGGAAAGCTAAACGTACAAGAACACAAGTTTATTAAAATGAATTATGAAGCATGTATAGAGTAAAATAAATGCTAGAACTAAGCGTGTGCTAGAACTAAGGGAGGAAGAGAATGTGAATCAATTGGAGACTTCATGTGCTAATTTTTTCTCAGCAAACTCCTAACATTTATCAGGCCGAAAAGGTACCTCTGGTCCTATAATGATCTAGTTGTTATGAAACAGTCAAGTTTTCAATAAGAGCATGTTTAATTATGGTCCATAAACATTTCAAAAGGAACAGTTACACAGTGCTGGTGATTCTATGGTATAGTTTTCGGGGTCCAGGTAACAGACCCCTCCAGCGATGCCCAAATGCACCCTGCGTGGGTGCGGCTTCAGCCCTCCGGGCTCTGCGGGTCTCGCTGGTCAGCGCTTTGGCGAGGGGCAGACTGGAGGCCGGTGCTCTCGGCAGGGACTCAGCCCCGGCATCAGACATCCGCAGCGGGGATGCCGCAGACATCGTATGGCCACGATAGCTGCGGGAGAGGACGGTAAGGAGGGTCAACACGGGAAAGCCGCGGCCGCAGGACTTCGTCCCTGAGTCCGCAGGAGTCGCGTGCAGGATCCCCGGAAGACACGGGAGAGAAGGCGCGAACGCCTCGTGTGACTGCCGGGACATTCTCCCCAGACTTGCGCGCCCGGGACACCTCGGTTCTATATCTGGATCGCGGTCACTAGACACCAGGGGTCTCTTCAGTCTTCAGCTTGTTCAGACAAGTTCTTTCCTAAAATGGGTCACTTAGGATACAGCTGCTGGGAGTTCCAGTTGTCACCCATCCTTCTTACATTTCCTGCTCACGTCCACATGAGCTAAGTGGGATTAAGTGTAGCTGAGGTCACTGAAAAGATTTTTAAATAAGCTATTTTAAAAGTTCCTGACATCATCAGCTCGGAGCTGTTATTCCTGGGTCAGCACATCGTCCACTCCGCAGAAGCAGCGTCTGCAAACCCGGCTCGCGGCGGACTGCGCAGGCGCGGTGCTGGGCGCGGCTTCCCCGCTGGCGCCGGCCTGAGACCGGCCCACCCGCGAAGGCTGGAGGCGGGCTTCTAAGGATCGGGCGGTGGGCTGAGTCCTGCGATCACTGTCTCAATGCTGGTGTCACAGTTTTAGGATCTTTATGGCCGAGGGATGGGGCGATTTCCTTCCCAGGAAGAGATGTCCCTGTGAGGGTCTCGGTGGCGTGCGGCTCCGCCTTTCCTGGAATGCAGGGGCTCACAGATTTGGGACGATGGGTGGAGACCTCCAGGTGTGGCTGAGTGTCCGTGTAAAACTCTCATTTTGGTGTCCCGGGTCTTCGAGGGAGATGAGATCCTGTAAATGTAGACCTAATCAAACCTGTTCCGCCAGCCCCTAGACAGACTCTTCCTAAATCATCAACATAACGCTATGCAGAGCGGAGAAGAGATTACAGTAACGAAGGGCACGAAGTGAAGGTCAGACTTTATATTCTTCTGTGAGTTACTTATTGGGCATCTGTGGCCCCAAGTGAAGAGTCATGGTTTGTAGCTAAAATGGCCTTTACGTCCCTGACCGTCCCGGGAGAAAACGCAAGTCATGTCTTTGATGAGTGGCAGGTAAAGGCCCCATATTCTGCCTGTTTCCAGCCCCCGTAGTGGTTCCTGACTATATTATTGTTACTGGGAAGCGGGTCCTCGGAAGTCATCGTTTTTGTACAAATGAATGAGTTGTGTTTACCTACTCCAGGGAGCCGTGGGTGCCTGTTTACCCCTTCGGTAGATGTCCCTGTTTAGTTTGTTTCGAGACTTTGAGGGTTTTCCAACACCTCACCAATGGTCTGAACTTTACGTGGGCCCTGGACCTTATCAGCACACTTAGAGATGTTACATCCTCTAGAGCTAAAGTTTGAAATCACAAACTGCATGCATCTTATCTATAGTTAGGGATTACAGAAGCTGAGGGGGGGTGGGAATCACATCTTCTTTGCTCTTCTGTTAGCCCCCAGCTACCTGCTAATGACTAACCTTCTGCCTAACATAAGTGTGTCAGTTCCAAACATATTGTAACCAGCGGTGGGGGATGGCCGAATATGTGTTTATTAGAAAGAATAAAAGGGACACTCTCTACTACTCTGAGAAGGGTGTTCCATAAGGCAGACATCATAGATATTTAGGTTCATTGCCTTTTTATGCAGTGTTTGGAATCGGTGTACATGACAGAAAGCAGGGATGCTCCTGGTCGCAGGTAGCTTTTTGATGTCTGGAAAGCAAGTTGCTTCATTTGCATTTTACTTTCTCCAAGGTCTCTCCCTTTTGGTTAAGGATCTGTCCTTTTGTCTCTTTCATTTCATTAGGCCTTGATAGTCTGTTTTGGTATACTAACTCTTAGACCCGAACTCTTCGTTTAACTTAACTATATAGGACCTGCGTCCTATCTAACTCTTCCTATATCCTGGCTTTTTTCTTTCTTTCTTTTTGGTTTTTTGAGACAGGATATCACTTTGTAGTGCAGACTTGAACTCACTACGTAGCCCTGGCTGGCCTCAAACTCACAGAAATTCTCTTGCCTCACCCAGGCATGGTGGTGCATGCCTATAATCCCAGGACTTGGGAGGCTGAGATAGGAGGATTGCTGTGAATTCGAGGACAATCTGGCCTACATAGTGAGTTCAAAGCCAGCCTGCACTACAAATCAAGACCCTGTCTCAATAAACAAAACCAAACAATATGTATGGTTCATTCAGATTTGAACAGATTTCCTATTTCTTTGCTGGTGTACACCTACAATCCCAACACTCTAGGAGGCTGAGGCAGGAGAATCACAAGTTCAAGCCTAGTCTTGGCAATTTAGCGACGTGGCAAGACAGTCTCAAAAATAAAGAAAAATTTGAAACGGGCTGGGGATGTAGTTCAGTGTGAAGGCCCTGGGTTCAGTCTTCAGCATAAATAAGTAAAGAAATAAATAAATCCCACAACCTCACACACACTTTGGTATCGTATATAGGTCAAGAGTTAATATTTGTTTTTATTTAAATTTGTGTTATTACCTTTGGGGAAACTGCTCTAGATAATATCCAAATGTCTGTCCAACACATAGATTCTGTAATTCCTATGAAATAAATAGGATTCGCTCAAGTTTGCTTGTTTTGGGATTCTTTGATCTTTTCAAGCGCTTAAGAATAACAAAAGAGAAATAGTTTACCTCTGCACAGATCACCAGTTAAAAGCAGATAAAGACACTCTGAATGTAGTCAAGTTATTATTCAATAAACATCATTGTTTAGTAGGTAACCCTTAAAACACTTTTTTGCATACATATCAAATATTATATGACATTTTCCACTTTTCTGCCTCATTTTCTGGGAAAGTCTCGACTTTGGACCACATAACTGGAATCCTGTAGAAAAACAGGCAGGGATCAGGGGAGTACATTTTCTGTTCCAAGATGAGTCACAAACACCTTGACTTAGTTCATGCAAACTACATGTGCATTCCCAGTAAGCAGCTGCAGAACCACTGACAAGACCCATGATGTTTGCATGCTTTCCTCTTCTATCTATTTTTGTCCACAGAGGGAACTTAGTGCTAGACTGTTCCATTGCATCTGGCTGGTTGGATCACCAGCCTGAAGCCAAGAACTCTGCTAGTGGTGGGACAATACAACCAAAGGCAGGCTGCATCCTCAGCACCCAAAATAGGCCCGGACACATACTAGGAATATTATAAAGTTCAAATGATAAATGAATGAATATATTTTAAGTGAAAAAGAGCAAAGGTGCAGAATGGTGGAACTTCATGCGCCCTCCCCCTGTCCTCAGGTGATCCCCTCCTCACTGACATTCTGCCCTGCATCCCCTAACTCTGATCGCTGCCTCCTCAAATCAGTGAATTTGGTTAGGCTCTGTTCCATGTTTCCTTCCTGCCCAGGGCCCTGGAAATCCACTGTGAACAGCAGAGGCCATTGCAGGCCTCACCTTACTGGTTTCCATTCTCTCAGATTACAGTCCTATACTATGTGCAGTCCTTTCTCTGAACACAGTTATTACATATACTTTGCTTGATTTTCTAGTTGTTAATTACGAGAGAGAAACTCTTGTACCAGTTAAACCTTCAGGGAAGAGATGTAAGGCAAAAATTTCATAACTTCTCCAAGAGTGATAAAGAGTACCTTCAAGGCAAATTTTTCTTTTACTTTTTATTTTATTTAATTTCACTGAGCTACATCCTAGTCCCTTTTTAATTTTTTTTTCTTGAGACAGGGTCACTAAGTCACTAAATTATCCAGGCTGGGCTTGAACTTTTAATCCTCCTGCCCTAGCTTCCCAGAGTGCTGGGATTGCAAGCGTGCACCACTACCCCTCCAAGGTCAATATAAATGGCAGTGTGCCCATGTTAAAAGTGCACACACATACACGCACACCCCAAATTTTTACCTTTTAGAGTTTCTGTTGAAATACTTATGGGCCAAATGATATAATTTCTGAGATTTACTTCCAAACTATAAGCAAGGTGAAATTGAATAAGGATAGATGTTGGCCAGGAACTGATAATTATGGAAGTTGGGTGATGAATATGGCGTCATGTTTGAAATTTTTCATAATAAAAAGTTTGCTTAAATAAGTTTACGGGAATCTCTATGTTTAATGCCCATTAAGTGACTTCTGTATCAACTTGGCAAGAACCTGTGATTTGGATTTGGTGGAACATGAAAACATACAGCATATAAAAAAAAACTGAAGGGAAGGAAAGAGCCAAGCTACTGACTTTCTTTAACTGCTATGAATTATTTGCCATATAATCACCCCCTAAGCCTGGAGACCCTGAACCTGGCAGCATGCCGGGTTGACACCACTGTGTGGCAGGGAGGCAGCAGAAATGCTACCCAACACCACATTGTCACTGTGTGGTCCTTATTTTTAGAGAGTGAGATTTCACAAATTGCAAAAACAATCTGTCCTTCACAAACTCCTTCCAAAATGAACCTGAATCACCATGGCAACAGCAAAGGCGGGCAGAGAGGAAGAAATTCATACTTTGTCACAGTGACAAAAAAGCAGGTAAAAAACAAAAGTCAGAGAAAACCTCCTCTCTGTCCCTCAGAATCCAGCTAGAGCTCTCTGGCAGGCCCTAGTGAGGACACACTGTCGCCTCTCAGCTCCCCAAGGCCTCTACCCAGGTCCATTTATACAATACCAGTCTGTGCATCCAAGGAAAGTATTATCACCTCCTTGGTGCAGAAGGGTAAACTGAGGTATGGAGAGGCTAAAACCTTCTTTAAAGTCTAGTAAGTGTCAAAGATGGGATGGGAACTCTATCCGGCTGGTGCTGAGGCCCATGTTCTTTCCTCTCTAATGCTGCAACATTAAAGTGCTCATTCAGAAACTACCTGTGTAAATCTTTATGTCACTACTTGCAAAATAAATCCAACGCACAATACAATAAAAGCAAAAATATAACTAGAAACATGTAAAGGTCCAGAGTGTTTCAAGAACTTACTTCTTCTCCTAAATTTCCACCAAATAATAGTAGAAAATAATAAGAAAAGGGGACTCTCTTTCCACTGAGGAAATTTGAGGGGAAAAAAAATATATAAATGAAGAACTGCATTAATGGTGCACCAAACAAGCAATATTCTAGGATAAATAAAAATTATACTGCTTAGTTTAGCTTTCCACACATAGCTTCTTAAATCAGCAGAACAATACCAAGCAATCCCATTCTTATTTAGGGCTTATAATAAATCCTTTATTTAAAATTTTTGCCAAAATGGTGACACACGCCTGTAATCCCACACTTGAGAGGCCGAGTCAAGAAGATTGCTGTGAGTTCAAAGACAGCCAAGTGTGATAGCACATACCTGTAATCCGAACTGTTCAGGTATGTGAGGAGGAGGATCATACATTCAAGACCAGACTGTGCAGCTTAATGAAACCTTATCTCAAATATAGTATTATTGTAACCTTAAATTAGGCAAAGAGTTCTTAGACCAACAAAGCCATAATTGACAAGAGAAATTAATTGATTAATTGGAATTCTTCAATATTAACAACTTCTCCAAAAAAACTCTTAAGCAAAAGAAAAGACATGGCATATATTGGAAGTACTATACTTGCAAATCCCATTTCTGTAGTATCTACATTGTAGGGAGAACTCTCAAAGTTCGGCAATAAAAAACAATCTCATATGGAAATGGAAGGGGTGGAGGGTAAACAGATGCCTTTTGTAAATTGAAGAATGGCTTCTTCCTCCAAAGACTCCACCTCTTAACTCTGGAACTTGTGGATGTATTACCTTATAAGACAAAATCATCTAAAATCCTGAAATGAGGAGATTATCCTGGATTATCCAGATGGGTCCAAAATAATCACAGTGTTCCTACCAAAGGGAGGCAGAAGGCTCAGTGTCAGGAAAAGGCAGTGTAAGCCAGAAGCAGAAGGAGAAAGATAAGAAGACAATAGGCTGCTGATTTTGAAGATGGACGTTGGAGATACAAGCCAAGAAACAGCAGCATCTAGGATCCAGAAAAGGCAAGGAAATGAATTCTCACGTAGAACCTTCAGAGAACTACAACCCTGCCCACAGCTTATTTCAGGACTCTGACCTACAAACTGTGAGACAATACATTTATGTCGCTTTAAGTCACTACCTTTGTGGTAATTTGTTACAGCAACAGCAGGAAAATGATTTATTACTCTCCAAAGACATACCTACAATAAACACACAGAAGACGCTCAGCATCACTAGGCACTAAGGAAAGACAAATTAAAACCACCTGAGACCACTGCACAGCTGCTAGAACAGACAAAATCCTAAAACTGATAATGCCAAGTAATGGCCAGGACATGGACTAACTGGGGCATTCACATATTGTTGGTGGAAATGTAAAAGGGTTTGGCTGCTTCAGGAAAGAGTTCAGCAATTTCTTATAAAGTTAATTATACTTCCATAGTCACCCAGTAAACCCATGTCTACAGGCAAGTGATAAATAAAGGTTACACACAAACACACGTGTGCACACACAAATATGTTATATATACATATGTTTTAGTGATTTTATTCATAATTGTCCAAAACTGGAAACAACCCAAATGTAATTCAACTGGTGAATGGATAAACAATGATACAGCCATACAAAACAATACTACCCAGAACTAAAAAAAGAATTAGCTATTGATACACACATCAACATGGATGAATCTCAACTGCATTATGATAAGTGAAAAGGCCCCAAATAGCTCCATGATGTCTGATTCTGACATAGGAGATTGGGCCATGGCAAATCTGGCTGGCAGAGTAGGTATGACCTGTTAATTACAAGACCCCAGAACACATGCACTGACATTTCCCAAAACCCGGCACCTGGACTTCTCGAGAGAACTCAAGCAGATTTTCGATAGACTGGCCTAGTCTTGACATCAGCCTGAGGTGTAGGATCCCAGCACCACCTCTCAGGACCCGTATGTAGAAGTTCTCTAGGGTTTCCTCAAGATGTGGACAGTATAAAAGGACACAGACACCAGGAAGAGCTTGCTATTGTGGCTTTCCTCACAATAGCCCACTCCGCTTCCTCCAGGGTGTTCTTTTATCTTCCTTTTCCCTCTTTTACCTCACCCAAGCTTGCTCTGCAGAGCCAGTTTCTCTGTCATTCTTCACTTTTACTTTTTCAAATAAACTTCGCCACTGCTTTTTGCTCCTTTCCTTCAATTCTTTCTTCAAGAAGAACCTGGAATCTAACTCCAGAAAGAGAGGTGAGCAACCCAGAACCTGGTAACATTTAATTGGCCAGCCACTTTTAGAAGGAGCTACCTAATAACATTTTGGCATAGCCAGTCAGGAGAATCAAAAGCTAGGAGATTCTGATAACAACACCACTGCTTATCCCAAGATAATAGGTAGCGTTTAAAAGATTAACAATTGCAAGTGTTGGCAAGAATGTGGAGGAAATAGAACTTTGTACATTGGTAGAGGGAATGTAAATTAGTGAAACTTTTTGGAGAGGGGGTGCTGGGAATCAAATGCAGGGCTTGCACTTGCTAGGCAAGCACTCTACCACTGAGCTAAATCCCCAACCCCTGAAAACATTTTTGAAAGCTGTTTGACAATATTTACAAAAGCTGAACATTTGCAAATGTATCCATATATCCACCAAAAGACTGACATAAGGCGTTCATAACTATACTCTTTGTATTAGCCAAAAATCTGAAATCGCTCAATTCCCATGAGTATTGATCTGTTTGACCTATTTATCTAATGGAAAGAATATACAACAGAAGCACAAATGGACAGCTGCTAAACACAGCAGCACAAGTCAATCGCCTGTAATCCTGGCACTTGGGAGACTGAGGCAGGAGGATCGCTGCGAGTTCTGAGGCCAGCCTGGGCTACATAGTGAGTTCAAGGCCAGCCTGAACATAGCAAGACACTATTTCAAAACAAAAGAAATGCCACCTTAAAAAACTATGTAGAGAATAATTTTATATCAGTCATTTTGGTGAGTGATAAATGTTCCTTTCTTGTCCCTCCCGCCAAACACACACAAACTCCTTTAGTTTAGGCCTGTCCTGTCACATCCCATGCAGGATTAATGGGACTAACTCACTGCTCCATGCTGACTAATAAGCACTTTTCTGTATTTTAAGATCTCTAATGTAACAATTCAAGAATAAAAGATTCTTCAAGATAAAAACACCCATGGAATGGTCCTCGAGAGACTGTCCATGATTTCCATCCTGGTGGCTGAGAGCTACCAAAGTTTAGTGCATTCTGAGACCTAAGATTCTGCTTCAATTGTGCAAGCTCTCTAGTATCTTTCTAATAAACTTTTTGGTTGTTGGAGTCAGAATTAGTTTTCCTTACTGGCAATCAAGTAATTGTAATGGAGTCTGAGGACTGGGTGTGGCAGTGCACACCTGTAATCCTAGCACCTTGGGAGATGGAAGCAGGAAGGGTCAAAAGATCAAACCCAGCCTGGGCAACCTGGTGACTCAGTGAGATGATGTCTCAAAATAAAAAATATAAAGGGTTGGGGATGTAGCTCAATGTGAAGGCCCTTGGTTTAATTCTCAATACCACGGCGGGGGGAGAGAGAGAGAGAGAGAGAATGAGAATGTCCTATATAACCAAAAAATACAAGGAGGTAAGGATTTAGCTCAAGTGGTAAAGTGCTTGCCTAACAGGCACAAGGTTCTGAATTCAATCCCCAGCACTGCCCCCGCCCCACAAAATTATGTTTCAAGTAGGTTTGAGTTGTTTGGTAAGAGAAGAGTTCTTTTAAAACTGTATGGTCCATCATCATATAAACAGCAGAAGTCCTTAAAAGAATACTTTTTTGGTAGATTGAGAAGGCACTAAAGGGCCTTGTTTGAGAAAAATGAGTGGAGTTATCCCATTAACCCAGCCATAACTTCCTTTGTTGAGTAAGGTAGGTAAGAGCTGGATTGCTCTCAGTTGAGGACCAGAGGTGAATTTAGATCCCAAAAAAATTATTTCTAGAGGTTTTGGGAAAAGAAAGAGTGAAAAGAGGTAATGGGGAAAAAGAATAAATTAGACTGGACCAGGTTAAGTTCCTATGGTTTGGCGTGGATATAAATCACAAACTAACCACACAAATATCCACATTATAAGAATCATATGAATGTGGGTTTACTCTGGAAGAAGCAACACTTTAAATTAAGTGGAAGTAAGAGCTGGGATTGGCCTACAGTTGATTGGTATCTGAAGAATGAAGTAATTATTTTGGTCTCTTGCAGAAATATCTTTACTATGTTATGTTTTAATGTTAGTGTCTCAATTTTACAGCACACTATTATTTAAAATGCATTTGAAGAACTTTCTGTCCTTGGCAAAATCACATTTCAAGATAATATCCATTAAGGTACTCAATGTACCTTATTCTGAACCCCCACACAAAAGATTTCCCCTCACATTCGTTGCCAGGAAAAAAAATCATCTCTTAAGAAAACCATGTTTGTTTCTTTTATCAGATTAAATAGCCCATATGTTTCCTGTCTCAACTTTTCCCACAACTCCCAGAGAAGTCAGAGCTACACCAAAGGTTTGATTGTGATAACCAACAAATTCCAGCCACCTGGTTTCATCTCTGTCTGCAGTCTTGATTTAGTAAAAAAAAAAAAGGGGGGGAGGGGGTATTGTCCTTTCATTTCATGTTATAAAAATAATACATATTAAGTATCCACTGTAGGAAATACAGACAAGAAAAGTTTTACAAATAGCAATTGTACCTTTAAAAAATCTTGTATATGTTCTTTGATTATACAACATCCCAAAGCCAATTCTATTATAGTTATTTGATTTCTAGAAAGAAAAACTGGCTCTCATGTCCATAAATAATAAAGTATTTATTAGAAGAACACTGGAGAGCTGTCATCGTTCCAGTCAGACAGCGCAGCCTCCAGATCCCAGCAATGGAAAGCACGGACAGTCTCTTGTGACCTGCCCTCGGCTGATTCATTTCTAAAGTACTTTTTCCTGAGTGGCGGCCAGCGCGGAGCTCTGTGCCCACAATTCAGTTTGGCCTGCTTGGCGTTTGGGTCAGAGAGTCTGTCAGTACGAATGAGTAGAGGGCAGTTCAGTTACTGTAAAATGGGGTTAACAAAAGGTGTTTCAAGAACTAGCAAACATCTTGGGCTTGGCTCACGCCTGTTTCTCCTTCTTGCTCTGTGGTCACAGCCAAATGTTCCTGAATGGATATGGGCCCCCGCGTATCACCACAGCTGCCAGAAAGAAACCCCGGACTGGGAGAAAAGGGCACTCGTTCTTCTGCTGGATTTCCCGAGCAGGCCTCAGTTGCTGGGGACCGTGTCTGTGTGTCCCTTCATTGTTCTTGCTGCCACTCATTCTGCCAGTGATAGCTGGGTGACTGGTGAAGGGAGAGAAGAAGTCCACACTGAGCAGGAGCCCACGATCCCGCTGGGTTTGTTACATGTAATTAGAGAAGAATAGACTTGGATTCTTTTTACCTTAAAAATGAATAGATGAGAAGAAGAACAGATGGTGTAATTCTGTTTTACACCTTCAGTTAGTGATAGTGAGATAATATCGTTAGATATCTAATGCAGTGTTTCTGAATACTTACCGCAACATTACTTTATGGAACACTAGTTCCCTCTGTGATATGAACATTAGTTTTGAGGAGAGGATATTTGGCAGTTGAGAAACATTTGGGAAACACTGCATACATTATATTTTTGAAAATGCAAAATTCACAGTATAAAATATGCATGTATAGGTCAATATTTTTAAATTCTGAATTTTTCAGAGATATTTGACCACAGATAATTTTTTCAGATTACCAAATAGCTTTTGTGGAATTGGTGTTCTGCTTAAATACTTGAAAAATTGGTTCAATATTTTAGACATACTTAATATTCCAAAATATGGCCTCATTTGCCATCTATATGAATCTTAACTAAATACTTGATATAGAACTAATAATCAACATTAAATAGAAGATGACACTCACGTTTTCTTTTGTTACTGCTCGATATGTACTCAGAAATAATGCAGACCTCACATAAAAGCTGTTACATCATAGAGCCAATGTTCAGGATGCAATTTTTCTCTTACTGTTTGAGTCATTTTCTCAACATCTTGGTTAGTATGAAGCCCAGCTCATTCTGTTCTCCAGCTATAACATTCAGAAGGCATTGTTCAATTTTTAATATATTCACACTCACAAACAGTTCATAAAGTAAGAAATCATGTTTTTGCCTGTAATATTTTCAAAGCTTAAAAAGAGTAATACTGTACTCAAGTTGTGATGGTATTAATAGGAGTCAAAAGTAGTACAGCTGCTACGGTTTGATATAAAGGAAACAGACTGACATGAAGGAAATCTTGACATTTTGACATAAAGGAAATTTTGAATGAAAACTATCTAAATCTCCAAGGGCAGGAAACTTCAGTTGACATTTGTGATACACACACACACACACACACACACGCACATTCATTTACTTTTAGGAAGAGATGGAAAGATATATACCGAAATAAACTAATACCCCTAAAATAGGCACAAGTATGGATATGTTTCTTGGTTTCCTCGTCATTATGTTCTGATTTTTTTGTAGTCTATATATATATGTGTGTGTGTGTATAAAGAAAAAATTTATACAGACTAGATGGTGATTTAAAGGTTAAACAACTGCTGAATACAACAAGTGAAGAGAATTTGTTCTTATCTGTATCAGTCAGTGCTTGCTAGAGAAATAGATTTAATGCAAGGTATACAAATATATAAGAATTTACAAGATTGGCTTACAGTGGCCACCTGCAGTCAGGTTTGGAAGAGTACAAAAGGTCTATCTGTGCACTGGAGATCTGAAGGATCCAATCGGAATCCTTGAGCTCTGGGTAGTGTCTTGTGTGAGTCTGTATCAGGAGGCCGAAGGGTCTGTGCTGGAGGCTGAAGAGTCTGCGCTGGAGGCCAGGAGACTACATCCAAGGCGAAGGCAAAGACTGGAGCTCCTCAGAAGAAACAGAAGCAAGTCTTCCTTCTTCATTTCCCTTTTATATCATTCAGGTGACACACCACCGTACAGCAGGTCTTCTGCTTCAGTAAATTCCCACAGCAATGTTCAGAACTATGTTGATCCAATTTAGTTAGGCATTTCTTACTCAAATTGACACAATCAGTCAACTACCACACCATGAAACTATAAAGTGTTCAATAATACATCCCATCATAATTAGGGTTTAGCCCTAATTAAGCATGCTGGATGAATACACGATGTCAGAGTGCCTGTTTAAGTCAATATAAGAGTGCTATTTTATTACACAGATATTAATTACTATAGCACACTCTCTTTTAAATGTCCTTTTAAATCATAAGTTGGCAACTTTTCTACACAAAGAGCCAAACAGTAAAATTTTTGAACTTTGAAGAACACAGTTTCTGCTATTATAACTTAACCTTGCTGTTTAGTTCAAAAGCAGGCATAGGCAATACATAAACAAATGAATATGTGTTACAGTAAGACATTATTTATGGACGTAGAATTTTGAATCATGCAACTTTCACATCATATAATAGCCATTCTTTTTATTTTTACCAATCATTTAAAAATGTAAAACCAGTCTTAGCTCTTGGGTCATACAGAAATAGGAAGGGTCAGACTTGGCCCAAGGATTATAGTTTGCTGACCACTGTTTTAAATATTTGTAGAGCAGAGATCATGCAAAACGCTACTTGTTGAAACAAAAACATGTTTATGCTCCGATGTTTATCAGGAAAATTTCAGATTTGATCTTATATTTCCTAGGGAGCATAATCTTAAAAAATACTTTTCTACCTATAATACCTAGACTCCAAAATAGGCCCTGCTATGGTTTGGCTATAGTTTGAGTGGTCTCCCAAAGTCTCGTGTATTAAAAGCTTGGTTCCTATGTGGCTGTATTAAGAGGTGGTAGAAACTTTAAGAAGTGGGGGTTAGTGAAAGGTAATTAGGTAATTGGGGATGCTGTCCTCAGAAGGGATTCATGGTGGTCTCAAGAAGTAAGTTAGTTCTCATGAGAGTGGGTTTTTAGAAACGAGCAATGATTAACCTCTCCCTGACTTCTGGCTTTCTTTGTTGCCATGTGATCATTCTTACACGTGCTCCCACCATTTTGTTAGTATCTACCATGAGGCCCTCAACACAGCCAAGTAGAAGCCAGAGTCATGCTCTTGAGCCTCCAGAACTGTCGCCTTAATAAATTTCTTCTCTTTACAAGTTATCCAGCCTCAACAATCTTACTATAGCAACACAAAACAGACTAACACAATCCCCAATAATATTCACTTCTGGGTAGCCACCTCTTGTGAAGTTGATTTCCTCAGCGGGAATGATGGTGCTTCATTTCTGGGATGATGTTATAATGGCTGCAATTTCTGTCTTAAATGTGTGCTCTTCCTCTCTCTTGGATTGCTACCATGTCGTACAGTGAGGCCCACACGGAAAGAAATGGAAGCCTCCAACCAAAAAGAGGAAAAGAGGCCTGTCGGTACCTGCCAGTTAGCTTGGAAGCAGAGCCAGCAGCTCTGAGGGAACCTTCGGATGACTACCACTCCAGTGTAACCACATGAGATGCTGTGAGCTGAACCACCCAGCTAAATTCCCCCGAGTTCCTGAACACCCAGAAACTAGGGTCTAATGGCTGTGGCTTTCAATTGCTATAGTTTGCGGTCATTTTTTATGCAGCATAGATAAGCAACACGTTGCATATTAGATCATTATCTGTTGACTGTTAATACTGGCCCATTGCATATTGCCACTCTCAAGACCCTCTCCTCTGAGTCACAATCCCATCCCTTGTCCGGGTGCCCAATCTCTAAGCACTGCTGTGCCAGACACTCCCTGAAACCAAAACTTAACTCCAGCCTTTGGAATGTATGCGTGTCACATATGGAACTAGTAAAGGAAGAAGGGGAAATTCCTTGCACATTATTTTCCATAAAGTACTGGTCAGATTTTCCACATCTAGTAATTTAATAATAGTATCTTTCCAAGAAAAAAAGTTTATTTGCTACTTCTTAACCTCCTTGTGTAACTCCCCATACTCTCCTTATTTTCACTTGTATCTTTTTCAGATACTGTAGCATATTGTACTTTGCTATGTAACAATTTGGTCTTTGGGAACTGTACTTTGTTTTTCAACCAGCCACCTGATTTTCCTTTTGAGTGCGTAGTTTATTCCACTTTTCATTACTTCCTATCAGCATCATAGGTCCTATGATTGTTCAAGAGTGACATTTTGTAGAACATAAGGTAGGAAAAGCAAGAACATAAGGGTCACTCTGCTGAGCCAATCAGACCCTGATCCTGACAGAAGCTTGGAGCCAGGCCAGTCATCATTTGCAGGAAATCATTTCATTCCATTTTGTGATTTAAGGGCATTAGAACTTAACGTCCACAAATAACTTCTGTACATTTATGTAAGACTGATACAGTGCATTCTGTGACAGCAGGGGAGAACTTCAGGCATCTGGGCATAAGGACACACATGTGCATGATAGCAGGCAAGGTGGGGTCAGGAGTGGAAAGTAGCCAGGTGGTCTGACGTCCCTTATTCAATTCGTTTCTTAATTAATCACATAACTCTAGAAATGGAACAAACCTCAAGACGTCATTAACATTCCTAACTTGTCTTTGAACTCCACAGCTATGCCCTCCACTTTATCTGTCAGTGCCCTGGTTCTTCTACAAGGGCGCCAAATGACCAGGCTTACGGGGAAGGCAGGCTTGCCAAGAACTGTGCTCAGCCTTCGGCCGCTGCAGTTGGACCTCTCTGCTCAAATCCCATCTGTCCTTTATTTTCATTTTTTTCTTTTCCCTTTCTAGAACTGGTCTTTGGGAATGGTGCTTTGTTTTGCAACCAGTCTCTTCCTTGAGAAATAACATTCAGACTTGCGGGAAATTATTCTCCCTCTCCGACCACTGGCTCTAAAAGTTCTATTTTCAGTTATTCCTGAGAACCAGTTCATCCCTTCCCTCTCTTATGTATTGCTTTATTAATTCTTCCTTTGTCATATAATACATCCTGGTGATCTTCTACTAACCCAGTTAGAACTGAATTTCTTTACTTGTAACCACTTGTAAAAGAATCCTGACAAATTCAGCTGTGCTAGGTGTTGTGGCATAAATAAAAGAGGAGGAAATTATGGTCTGATTGAAACATGATACTTATGAATAAGAAAAAGCTTAGAGAAGTAAATAAAATAGTATACAATTATCATAGTAATAAACAATCATCAGATGTGGATTGATTTTCAGCTTAAGTACATACATATTAAAAGCAATATTACATTTGTTAAAAAAAAGTCTTAAAATAGCCACAGTTCCTGCATATTAAAATACATCTTTTCATCAACATCATGTGCTAAGCATAAAACCTGTCACGGGTCAGATACAGCATACAATACTGCACCTCGGCCTGGCATTCTGCCACTGTTCTGTGGAAATCTAAGCTATACCCTGTTGTTGGACATCTAAATGCCTATGTGTGATTAAAATAACCCTAGTAATAAAAATGTCGGCATCTTAACCTACAAGAAAATGTTTGAAATATTTGAACAATTGAAAAAATGGGAAGGGATGAGTTATTAAGCAAACTTGATCCTTGTCACTTGCATTTAACAGAGTAAAGAAAAGGAAAGAATCATGGGAAAAGAGCTTTAATGGGCAGGGCAAAGTCAGTGACAGCTCGGGCCTGTCACAGGAGACTCGGGGAATCTTGTCTGGTTTGAGTTGCACCAAGCAAAAACTTTTGCTGCCCTGAAGACAGAAGACAACCTTAAAGTATCTTTTTGCTGAGTAACCATATTCATACAAGACTCTGAATTTTTCCAAGAACACACTGAAGAAAATGGCAATGTGTGGAATCCTTGTTGGTAAAAACTGAGAAATAACAGCCTTATGAAATTGCCCAATGTGAAAATGGAGAATGATTGGTGAGGTGATCAATGATCATGATCAATATCTCACTTTCCCCAGAAAATGTAAAACCCTAAAAAGAGTTTGTTCAATAATAAATAACCATTTCATGAGCTTTACCATATTATTTGAAAACACAGAACCTCGACATTTTTTGGTTGAACAAGTTGTGTGACACTCTGTGTCTCTAAAAGTAATTGTACTACTTTTACCTGTGGAAAGGAATCTATACAGCAAAAATATGTCCTAAGATATTGTGTGTGCTATACATGTTTTATTCATTTTGTACAAGAATTTTTAGTTATTCTATTTTATCATAAATTTGCATTATCCATGGATACCTTCCTTTCCAGCCTCTCAATTATTCCCAATATTTCAATTAACTAAAAGTTGACTGTACCATGCTGGTTGGAGGTCTTCAAGGAAGCTTACTTCCTTGATAGGAGCTGAACTAGTCAGTAAGAGCTTCAAGGAGAAAGGTTGGACCTAGATAAATTGGGAAGAACTACAAATAATTTTGGAGCATTAATCATTCGCTCAACCAATATTTGACATCTTATTTGCTAGGCTTAATTCTAAATTCTGTGAAAAACAGTTATAAATAGAACAGAATTTCTGCACTAAAGGTGTTTATATACTGATGGAGAAACAATGTGCACGTAGGTGACCTTTTTTGTATTTCCATGTGTTGATAAGTGCTCTGGAGAAAAATAAAATAGAGTGAGGGCATGGAGTGTGATGTGGTTGAGGAGATATTTACAACGGACTATAAGGGTTATCAGTAGAGGCAAGAAGACCATCAGGGTGTCCCATGCAGCGCTGTGTGTGAAGGGTGACAGTGGCCTGCACCAAAGTGGTAACACTGGAAATGAGCAGAAGCGACTAGGAACAAGATTTCTTGTGAAGAACTGGTAAGACTTCCCTATGAATTATACAGGATGGGGCAAGGAATAAAGAATAACTCCAAGGTTTTTTACCTGATTGACTGGGCAAACTGTGATATATTTCACTAACATAAGAAGTACTGAGGCAGCATGAGTTGGGGGTGAAAGAATCAAGAGTTTTCTTTTGCCATATTAAGACTGGGATACCTATTAGACATCCAAGTGGGGCTATTGGGTTGGGAACTGTTTATCTCAATCAAGAGTTTAAATGTTTGGATTTGGAAACATAAAATTGGGAGCAGCACAGTGGTAGTGATATTCAGTACAGACATCTGCACCCAATGTAAGGATGTTTATATTCTTTCTCCACAGAACACTAACCACTCAACATCACAGAAGGTGTTAAGAACAGTAAATCTTTTTTGCAGGTGTTTCGTGAGGGAGGTTGCTGGGGATTGAACTGAGGGCCTTGCACTTGCCAGGCAAGTGCTCTGCCACTTGAGCTAAATCTGCAATCCCTTTTTTGTTTGTTTTTTTTTTTTTTGAGATAGGGTCTCACTATGTATCCCAGGCGGGCTTCAGACTCACAGCGATCCTCTTGCCTCAGCCTCTGGAGTGCTGGGATTACAGGCATACACTACCATACCCAGTCGAAAATCATTTTTATGGAATCTGATTTTAATCGAATATTTGTCTACATTTGTGGAGAAAAAGTGAGTGAGGCTGTCCTGGTTATTCAGAGATTACGCATATGGCAAGAAGCAGCACTACGTTTTATCTGGAATGCAAACTGCTATGCAAAAGTGTCCAAAATAAAGGCAAACAAGGCTGGATTACCACCACTAACCTAAGAAGTGGATCCTGCCTGCACCACGACTGTGTAAGGAGGTAATCAGATTCCCCCGAGAATCTCCCAGACAAACAGGAAGGCTGTTGCTCATCACCATGGCTACAAAATCCTTTGGGCCTGAGGAAGGGCCTTGGTTTTTCAGGAGGCCAAGAAGATGCTTTGTCTTCAAGTCTCACAAATCAGATCAGGAGAAGAAGCCTAATACAAAAAATATGAAGTGTACCGGTGGAGACGCAAACAAATCATGAGGCAGGGGAAAGGAAGGAGTCAGGCACATACAAAATCACTGACATTGACTTAAAAATAAAAATCCCTCCTGCAGATGTTAAACTGTCCCTGAGCATAGACACGGATGAAAAGACAGTGGTTAAGTGTCCTAGAACTGGATTGTGTATGTGTGTGTGTACACGTGTGTGCATGTGTATAAACCAAGCACAGCAATATTATGATACAGGACATATTTGTATACGTGTGTAATCCAGTTCTAACATACATAACTACTTGCTTTCACACATGCGTGCACACATGTGCACACACGCACACATAACTGTGTCCCATTTCATAATGCTAAGTACTTTTTGAAACTGATAATATGAAATCAGCACAGAGATTGAGGACAGCGACCATAGAACGCTTTTAGCCTGACGTCTTAATCCACTCACCTAACATACTTTAGATGGGGGTAACTTACAAAGAGCAGAAATGTATAACTCACAGCTCTGCAGATTGGGAAGTCCAAGCTCCAGGCACTAGCAGACCTGGTGTTTGGGGAGAGCTCACTCCCAGCTTCATGATGACACTTTCTTGCTACATCCCCACAGGGCAAAGGGGGCAGGCAAGCGTCCTCAGGCCCTTTTTAGGGGGCACCAGTCTCATTCCTGAGATCATCTCCCTAAACCTCACCTCTTTCTTCTATTGAGGATTCCGTCTCACCATACACATTTCGAGGGAAACACAAACATTCAGATACTAGCACCAGATTCCTCCTAATGGTAGCCAAGCCCATCATGAATGTACTTGGGCTCATTTTCCCATTTCCAAGAGTGGCAATAACGCTTGTCCTATTGACCAACATGCTTAATTAAGTTCATCAATCTGAAGTAATAACTAATGAACACATAATAATACTGGAAGCACTGAAACCTTAAAATAGTAAGTATATTTTTAAATAAAAACATCTACAATTTACTGAGTGTCTACATGTGACTGACAGTCTTGTGTTTATACTACCTTGTGTGATTCTATGAGCATCATATGTAGCATCGTCATTATTTTACAAATGAAAAAGTGGGGCTCTGAGAGGTTCGAGTGTCTGGCTGCAACTCACTCAGCTCACGATCAGCAGATGTGGTACAAACATAAACCCATGAGAGCCCATACCCATAGTCTTTGTACATATAAATCAGCAATGAAAGCAATTCCAGTTACTTTTACTAATTCCATTTTAAGACACTACATTTGATGGTTCTGAAGATATTATCCCTCATGGAGGTGGCTCAGCATTGGTATCACTTCCTGTTTGAAAAGTAATTTGTTTTGCCATTTTCACTTTCTCATTTAGTTCTCTTAACATTGGGAAAGTGGCACTTTAATTCCCATAAATGAAAACTGAAACACAAAGATGTTAAGTGCTTTGCACGAAGACATAAATAAGTGGCTGGGCCAGATTTTAAGCAGGAATCATTTTAGTCCAAATCCAACACATTTCAATACCCAGGTGGAAACTACCATAAGATTAGGGTTGCTGAACAAAAGATTGAGGGGGAAAAAATAAAATTTCCAAAACAGTTTTTAAATAACAAGAGGACATTCAGTCTCTTTCCATTACCCATCCACCAAACCAACTATCATTAAGTTTACTGCATACCCTCTTAATCTTTTAAAAGTGCTAATAAGACATTTAAAATTTTATATGGTTTTAAAATTTTCATTGTTTTAAAATGAATAGTTACTATTCATTTTAAAACAATGCAGTGTCAATAGTAAACCACAGTTACTATTCACATTCAGATTTGTTTCTCTCTACCCTCAGTGCAGGTGATCGTATCAATCTAATTACTTTTTTTTTTTTTAAGACAGGGTCTCATTATGTAGTTCAGGCTACCCTTGCACTCACTATGTACTCCAGGCTGGCTTCAAACTTGAGGCAATCCTCCTGCCTCAGCCTCCCAAATGCTGGGATTACAAGGGTGTACCACCACATCTGGCCTAATTACTTTTAAAATACAGAAGAATTTATATATTGCCACGCTTAAAACAGAAGTAATTTCATTTTTTTTTTTGAGACAGAGTTTCGCTAAGCAGTTCAGGCTGGCCTTGAACTCACTATATAGCCACAGCTGGCCTTGAACTCATGGCAATTCTCCCGCCTCAATCTCCCAAGTGCTGGGATTACAGATGTCCACCACCACACCTGGCTAGTAATTTAATTTAATAAATATTTATGAACCCCTTGCTATGTGCCAGGCACTCTTGTGCACATGCTAGGGACACAGCAATGAACAAAATAGACAAAAACCCCGCCCTTAGGCTCCCACGGTTCACCACCACCCTCTATTATCATAAAGTTTTAGCATTTATATTCGCCAATACAACATATATTTCATTACTTTAATAGTTGCATAATATTCTGTTACGGGTATATAAGAATTCATTTAACCATTTCTTTATTGGTTGACACTGCATTCTGATTAAATTTTGATGTTTGCAAATAATATTACAATAAACATCAGAGACAGAGGAGGGGTGGTATTATTTCTAAAGAAAATCAGTCTAATACGGGAAAATAAAAACTTTCGGACCCATCCTTCGCCAGTGTTCTCTCTAGTCCGCGCCTATTTTTTCCCCCAGGTGTGCGCAGGGCTCTGGTACTATCCACCTGGGTGGTGCTGAAGCAGACACTGGGCCGCGCCCTCTTAAGTCATTCCCGGCCCCACTACACTTAGGGTCTGTCCCCGGCCTCCCCAAATCACTAGCTGATAAGCAACTTCTACCGCAAAGACTCTCAAATCACGCTTAATATGCAAATTTAAATTCTGAGGTGTTGCACGAGGTGTCTCATCAGTAATCCTCTGGCCTATTTTTCCTCTGGGCCCGTGTCACCTAGGTATGCCTTAGGCACAAGCCAGTTAGTTACCTTTTATAGGGTTAAGAGCTCATCGTTGGAGAGCTGTGTAAATATATGTGATTAATTACACCGTGTCATTCTTGATTCAAGATGCGTGTCAAGCTTCACACCTACAACAAAGTGTAGCTCTTTGAACAGGAGTTTTTTTTTTTTTTTTTCGTACACTCCTAATCAATGTGGCTGGAATCGCGCCTTGCCTCTGCCACATCCCCTAAGCTTTGGAATGACTCCCATTTCCTGAGATTTCAGTCGCTGGCTAGCGGTTTCCTACCCACTTCCCGCTCTCCTTTCCCCCCTCGGCCTGCTCCTGCCTGGCTGGCGCCCGATCTGCCTGCAGCGGAATCCGCGTCTCCTCTGACCGAGGCGGTCTCCGGACTGGGGGGGTCTTGCTTGCTCCGGGTGCAGCCCAGCTTGGCCCCGGGGCCTGCCCCTCCCGCGGCCTCTCGCCCGCCCGCGCAGTTCCAGGAGGAGCCTGATGACCGCTTCCCGGGTTGGAGGGATTGCGGCGCGTAAACAGGATTAACTCCCTCGGCGCCGGCTGTGCCGGCTGCCCGCGAGCCGGGCGCGGCCCCCGGAGGGCAGTGGGACAGCGGGCGGCCCCGGCGCTGTCTCCGGAGCCCGCCTTCTAGCCCAGGGCCGCGGGGGGCCGCCGCACACACACCCCGCAGCGCGGCGGCGCCGGCGCCCAGCTGCCGCGCCTTCCCCGGCCCCGCGTCCCTCCCCGCGCGTCCCCCCGCCCGCCGCGCCCCGGCCGCCCGCTCGCAGCCCGCGCCGTCCGCTCGCCCGGCCATGGGGGACCTGCCGGGCCTCGTGCGCCTCTCCATCGCGCTGCGCATCCAGCCCAACGACGGCCCGGTCTTCTACAAGGTGGACGGACAGCGCTTCGGCCAGAACCGCACCATCAAGCTGCTCACCGGCTCCTCGTACAAGGTGGAGGTGAAGATTAAGCCCACCACGCTGCAGGCCGAGTGAGTGCGGGGCGCGCCGCGGCGGCAGGGCGCGCGTGGGGTGCGGGGAGCCCCCGGGACGGCCGGACCTCTGGGGCCCCTCGCCGCGCCCCCCGCGCGGGCCAGGGTGCGGGAAGAGCCCCTGCCCCGCGTGGCCCTCTGCGCTGCATCCCCCTGTTCCCCATTTAGTCCGCATCGCAGTGACCTTAGCGGGTGCGTTTACATTAGCTCCTTGAAGCCAGGGGCTTTGTTTTCTTTAAATTTCCTTTCTGCTCAGCCCTGAACTCGGAAACGCAGGCGGTCAGGGTGGGGCAGATGGGAGAAGGTCGCCGCAGGGTTCCCCTACCGCAGTACCAGCCCTCCTCTTCCCCGTCCTGGCATCCCCCCCCCCTCCGGCTTCTACAGGCTTGCACCAGCAAGACCGGAGGAAAAAATAAGGCTGAGGAATGAGATGTGAAGGTGGGGGATGGGGGGTTTGGGGGGCTTCCTGAGGGATGTCTCCACTCTTCAGCCCTTTGGAGCTGCCCGCCCCGCACCCGGCTGGAGCTGCAGGCACGAGTGAGAGGGCATGGCCTCGGCTCAGGCTTAGTTTTCCGGATTTTCTATCCCCTCTACTTTTTCCCAAGTTGTGTGTTCTGGCTAGGGACGTTGTCTGGGATTAACACATCCTCACACACAAGAGGCTGTTTTTGGTTTATTAGTGGCAGGGATTACCTCTTCCCAGCTACCAGGAGATGATGATGCACCCAGTAAACCTCTGGCCAGAAAGTCAGAAAGGAACAGTGCAGTAGCTTGTAGGGGGAAAATCCATGAGTGGGGCCATTACTGACGTTCATGGTATCTACCATATACTGCAGGAGAGGGCTTTGAATCCATTTGACACTTTCATCGTTTGTTTTAATATAAGAAACTTGTGTCAGCCTTCTAGTGCAAGGATCTAGAACCACACTCAGAGGGTTCATCTATTTGGCAGCACTCCCACAAGTCCATGCAGCCACTGCCCTCATATCGTCCAGTGTTACCCGTGGGTGTATATAATCTAGGATTTTTCTTCCCCTTCTTTCCTGGCAGCCTCTGCCCCTGACCCATCTGTTCAATATTCCATTTTCTTCAGGGTAGTTCTCTAAATTTCAAGCTGGTCTGAACACAGATTTAATGACAAAGATTTTTTTTTCTCATTATACTTTAGTTTTATCAAGGATTTCTCTATAAGAAACCCAAAGTATAAATAATTTAAAGAACAAAATAAAAGATAAGAGGAAACAGGGAGGTAGGCCTTCTACAAATGGACCAGGAATCTACAGATGGGCAGAGGGGGAGAGAAGAGGAAGTGAAAAGGATTAAGATTCCATGAGTACATGTGCCGACTCCCCAGGACGAATGTATTCATAATCTACCACAAGCATGCACTAATAAAAAATAAATGATTTTTCAATGCCCCACCCAGTGATTCTCGACCTTAGTGTACATCAGAATCATCTGGAGGGCTTAAAACATAGATGGCTGAGGTCCACCCTGGAGTTTCTAGTTTCCTGTGCCTAATGTGAGGCCTAAGAATTTGTGTCCTGATAGATGAGGCTGATACTGCTGGTCCAGGGACTTGGCATTGAGAACAACTATCCTAACAAAGAAATGATGCCAGGAAGCATTTCTGGTGGTGTGACAGACTTGAAGAAGAGTACCTCTGAATCTTAGAACCCCTAATTGCTGGAACAGAAAAAAAAATCATTAGAGAGGTAATCACTGGTTCTTGACCTTACCTGCACATAAGAATTACTTAACTATATTTATTTATTTTTTTTTTTTTTTTGGTGGTGCCGGGGATTGAACTCAGGCCCGTGTGCTTACATTTAACTATATTTAAAATAAATTTACTAGTGCCAAACTACATCCCAGACCAATGAATCCTAGTCTCTGGGGTTTGGCATGGAACTGAATGTAGGTAGATTTTTAATAGCTCCATAGATGATTTTGCTGAGTAACTAAAGAGGAGAAACACTGATAGTGCCTACCTTGGCCTCATATAGGTATCCTAGATGAGAACACTGAGGTCAGTCCAAAGAGATGAAGTAGTTGGTACAGTCATGTGACTGGTTAGTTGTACAGTGCTATCCTCCTGAACTTTCAGAACTTTCTCCCATACCATAATGTCTCCCTTAACCAAACCCTCTAAATTTCCAGCCTAGGCTTTTGGTCTAGCCAGAACAGGGCACTCCAAGATAATCCTACCAGATACAATCAACTAAAGTCCATTTTCAGGAGCATTTCCATTGGTGGTGTGCTTGTTCCACTGGAGCTGAAGTGTAAAGAACCTGATGGAGATAGAGTTGTTTACATGGGCACATATGACACAGAAGGAGTGGCCCCAACTAAGAGTGGGGAACGACAACCCATCCAGATCACCATGCCGGTAAGTTGGGTTGGGGGCTTGCGGGTGTATTTCAGGGAAAACGGAAACTATAGGCGGAAAAATATCACATCTTTAAGATGTATTAGAGACAATTACTGTGGAAGTTAGATGGAATTTCCTTCATGGATCTGCTGGAAAAGAACTGTGTAATTAATGCTCTTTTGTAGGACGGACTCACCCTCTAGAATAGATGTTTAAAGTTACCAGGCAAATGATTCTGAAGAGAATACCTATATTGCCATTTTCCCTTTTATATTCCACATCAGGACCGATTTAGATAACTGACCCTGCAAAGTCTCTAATTCGAAGTAGCCTGTGGTATTCTGGCTTTGAAAAAGTTGAATTGTTGAATGACATTTTCCTACTTGCATCTGCTCTAAATGGCAGAGACCAAAAAGTGACTGCCATAGAAAACAGTAAACCGCTTAGGATCCAGTGCTACCAAGATGTAATACAGCCATCGCCAAGGATCCACAGGGGATTGTCTCCACGGCCCCCTGCAGATAGCAAAATCTGCAGATGTTCGAAACCACGATATAAGGTGGTATAGTATTTACATATAACCTATGTTCATCCTCCGCTAGACTTTAAATATCTCTAGATTATGATACCTAATATAATACAAACGGTATTATTACCAGCGGCGAGGTTCTAACAAAGCAAGGTCCTAACACCGCAGGGAACTGGCAACACACCTCGATTATATTTTTGATGAATGATTTCAGACAGGCATGTAGGCCATCATGTAGAGTATAGATAGAGTTTACTGTAAAATGATAGATTTTCAGAGAAAGAAAATAAACCTTCAAACAGAGGGTAGGCATGTGCCAAAATGGCAATCGTAAGAATGAGGTCTTGGGTTACATTTATATGATTTTTTTTTTTTTTTTTGAGATAGGCTCTCGCTGTGTAGTTCAGGCTGGCCTTGAACTCACTGTGTGGCCCAGGCTGGCCTGAAACTCGCAGATAACCTCCTGCCTCAGCCTCCCAAGTGCTGGAGTTAAAGGCCTGGGCCACCATGCCAGGTCATTTATGTGATTAACTGGGTCTTTCAAGGAATATCTTTTCCTTTCTCCAAAGTCATTGTTCTTGTACAAATAAAATGTGTTGTGTTTACCTACTTCAAAGAGAAGTAGGTCCCTGTTTACTATTCAGTAGGTGGGCTTGTCTCTTTGTTTTGAGACCTTTTTTCTAACCCTTCATTCATGATCTGGACTTTATATGGATCCTGAACCTTATCAGCACACTTAAAGGATGTTATATTGCCTGAGCTAAGGTCGAAAACCACAAGTTTGTGTGAAATCTTATCTATAGTTAATGATTAAGAAGGCAAAGGAAAAAAATCATGTCATCTTGGCTTTTCAGTTAGCCCCACCCCTCTGTCTCCAGGGCTGCTAATGACTAACTTTCTGCCTGATGGTATGTAAATAGTTACACTGTATTTTCTAGGGAATAGTGACAAGAAAAAAAGTCTATACCTGTCCAGTACAAACACAATTTTTTTGTTTTGTTTGGGTGCTGGGGATTGAACTCTGGGTCTTGTGCTTGCTAGGCAAGTGCTCTACCTCTTGAGGTAAATCCCCAGCCACCAGACACAATTTTTATTTTCTGAGTACTTTCAGTCCAAGGTCAGAGGTCCACTGATGCAGATTGTCCATTGATACAGAGGGCCACACAGAGGGCAATCTGTATATTATGAGACAATATTTATAGTAAGGTAATACTGATTAAACAAAAACATCAAATTAATAAAAGGATAAAGAAGTAGAATTAACTATGTATAATACAATTACATCTAAATACAATAGACGATGAAGTAAGCTTTCCAAAACACAGAAAAAGGAAAATACACCTACACTTTTGCTATAAAAACTGAACAGCTTTTCTCTCTGCATGAACAACCTTGAAGCCAGCACAGTGCTGGTAGACACCTGTAATCCCAGCTACTCTGGAGGCTGAGGCAGGAGGATCACACAGTCGAGGTCAGCCTGGGCAACCTAGTGAACCTGTCTCAAAAATTAAAAAATAAAAGATCTAGGAATGTAGCTCAGTGGTAGAGTGTTTGTCAAGCATGCGAGACCTACCTCTCCCCTCAGCACCCAAATAATCAAACAGACAAAACCATTTGAATTGTCTGCCCTCTAGATTTGTTGGGGAGATCACAGAGGTTCACAAACACCACAAATATAAGAATTTCCTCAGGAGTTTATTTAAAATAGGCTAGGTTCCACCTCCAGTGATTTTAGGAGAGTTAAAAAGCGCTGCCAAAGAAACTGGATTCTCAGCATGCTTACTAGGGAATTGGTCCTGAGGAAGATGGTCTGCAGAACTTCAAGATCTAAGACCTAATCCACCTAGTCATTAAAAACTTTAAGATTTCTGGGGCTGGGGAGTTAGCTCAGTGGTTAGAGTGCTTGCTTTGCAAGCACAAGGCCCTGAGTTTGATCCCCAGCACAAAAAACAAAACAAAACAAAACAAAACTTTAAGATTTCCAAGACATGGAGGAAGGGAAGGGATAAAGAAAGTAAGGAATTAAGAAGTGTTGTGTGCACATACTAGCTCCCCACAGTAAGTGTAGTCATTATATACTGCAAATATATACTAATAAAAATGTAAAACATTGAAAAAAGAAAAAGAAAACCCTAGGGTTTCACAGTACTCAATACACTTAGACCAACCACAACAGTAACATATGGAAATAATCTAGTTAATGTCGCATCCTTTACAAAAATAGTTCAAATAGAGGATGAGCTATTTTTGTAAAGAATTTCATTTTTCATCAGAAATTGTTAAATAGGTGGAAAAATACAAAATGGAAGAAATATATAATTCTTGCAGGAGGTAACAGTTATCATGTTATCGTTTTGGTGAATGTTCTTAGTTGTTTGTACTGTCTTTTCCACTTGTACTTATGTTTTTTGATGTCAGTATACATCCAATTTGTAAATACAGAATATTTGAAAGCCTGTGTGAGTACTGTATTATATGAATGTATCAAGCTACCCTCAGTCACCTATTGCTGATTATTATTTTCCAATATTATAAAAAAACACTACATTAAAATCACTCCTGCAAATTGTTTAATGTTTTCTTGGGATAGATTTCCTTAAGAAATTTGCAAGCTAAGGCATTTAATAAGTACTGACATCCAAGAAAGCTAGGCAATTTATGCTCATATCATCTGTATTTAAGTATCCATGTCCTTACACAATTGGTATAAGAAAATACTTCAAAATATTTTTAATCTGATAGGCAGAATATTTTAATTTTTACATCCTTAGTGACTGCTAATTTGAAACATTCATATTTTCATTTACCATTTGCATTTCCTTTGTAGATTATGTTCATTGCTTTTATACCGCGTGTTTTATTGATTTTTAAAAATTAAATTAAAAATTGTTATTTGTTTCATTGCATCTTGAGTGTGCTCTTCCTTTATCATTTGCATTTTAACTTTATTTACAACATAAATTTTAAATTTTCATGTAGTTCAACATATTAGCCTTTTCCAGTGGTTTTTGCACTTAGGATTCACTCAAGTTAGAAAGTCTTCCCTAACTCCAAGTTTAACTATACGTACATTACACACACAACTATACTTGTTTCATGGATTCATTTGTTAAATTTTAGATGAATTAGATTTAAATTTTTTTTAATTCATAGTTTTCTATGGCAGTGTATTTGTCCATAATGTCCTAAAGCAATTTTTCAAATAATCCATTCTTCTCCAATGTTCATTTTCGTAGTAATTTCTCATGTGGAAAAACTTTTAAGTATAGTTCTCCAATCTAGTTCATTGATTCATACGCTAGTTCTTATGCCAATTCTGCAATATTTTAAATACATTTTAATAATATATAGTTGTGTTATTGAAATTAGCCACCTTATTGAACTTGGTTACTAAAATTTTTCAGTTAATTATCTCGGATGTTTAGGTAACTGTGTCATTTCTGATTATTTGTAGACTCATTGTATTGTCTAGTATTTGTAGAAGAGTGTTGACTGTTAGTGGTGGTAAGAAGTATCCTTGTTTCCAGAGTTTCTCTGATAGGTACAGTGTTAGCTTCAGATGTTTATTGTGTTAAAGCAATACTTTTCTTGTTTACTAACAGGCTTTTTTTTTCTAATTGAGAGATTTGTTGAATTTCATCTAATTCTTTTTCCACGGATGGAGATAATTTATCTCCTTTTATATTAACGAGATAAATTATGCAATGATATACTTTCAAATACCAAACTACCCTTTAATTCCTAAAATAAACTCTAGAGAAACATGATGTATTATTTTTAGTTTATCACTAAATTCAGTGTGCTGTTATTATATTTGGTACTTTCAGATTCATTTTTTTTTATTTTCTCACTTTATCAGCAAATATTTGAGGATTTCTTACACATTAGGTACTTGGGAGAAGAGTGGTGAACAAAATAAATATCTCTTGCTTCTCAAACCTTGTTATGCAAAGGGTGGAAAAGTACTTTATACATGATTATCAATAAAGAGGTAAATGATTGCTGTTAAAAAAAAAAAGTGTAGTGAAAAAGTAGCAGTCCCCTTGCAGCATATGCCAGGGGTCTTATCTTAGTTCAAGAGTTGGGAAATAGCTTTCTTGGGAAAGAAATAAAGGATGAATAAGAGTTAGGAGGACAGAGGGCCTCAGGTAGGGAGGAGCTGCAGAAGTCAAGAGCTGGGGCAGCATTTGTTCTGATGGAGGAGAGAAGGCCAGCAGGGGTGGAACAGAGAGTGAAGCAGAGATTC
>PVJO010010239.1:0-59222 GCA_004026905.1 Hystrix cristata
GATGAAAGGGGGGAAAAATGGTAAAGTGTAGTTACACTTATTGCAAATAGGGAGGGGTGGGTGAATGGAAGGGAGGGGAGGGGAAGGGGGGAAGAGGGGGGAAAACCAAGATGTATCATGTACAGGTACAAAATAACCATGTTGATTATGATCATTATGTATGCAATGTACCAATACATGTTCTTGGTTAAAAAAAAATACAAACTGTTTATATATGTTTGTGGTTTAGAAATATGGTGCTCATTTAATACTACTGTTTCCTTTGAAAATGGAAGTCTTTATGTAATTTTTGGAATTTATGGGCTTATTATAATAGTATTGTAAGAAAAATACAGATCAAATTTGTAGACTTATACTGTGTTACTTTAAGACTTTTAAGAATTTAGAGAAGATAACCCAAGAAGAAAAATAGGCCCAGGGAGTAAAAGTTCTGGGTAACTATGCCAGTCAATATTAGAGTAATTTTTAAATTGACTGGATTAAGAGACTCCTAGAGAAGTGATTGGATCATGGGGGATGGTACTCCTCAGTGGATTAATCCATCATGTTAGCAGATGGATGTGCTGTTAGAAGGTGAATCACAGGGGGGTGCCTTTGGAGTGTGTGTAGCTTGCTAGCACTGTTCCCCTGCTCTGCTTCCTGGCCGCCATGAACTGCACAATATTATTCTGCCCAGCCTCCCACCATGGTGTTTCTGCCTTGGAGGTGACCACCATGGAATGAAGCCTCTCAAACTGTGAGTCAAATTAAACCTTTCCTCCTTTAAATTGAAGATTTTGGATATTTTTGCCCAGCAACAAGAAAGCTGACCAACACAGTAACCTTGGGTAATTTTGATTATGTTGTGAAGCTTAAATTTTCTTAGAACTGTAGTCTTCTTGTCTGTGTTAAAACAGAATCACTTAATCTGCTGGAAGATAAAATAGGTAAAACTCTTGAAGTCATAGGCAACAACTTTCTGAACAGAACCCCACATGCACAAGAAATAACATCAAGAATCAACAAATGGGATTATATCAAATTGAAAAGCTTCTGCACAGCAAAGGAACCAACCAACAGAGTGAAGAGACAACCTACAGAATGGGAAAAAATTTTTGGCCAGCTACTCCTCAGAGAATTAATATCTAGAATATATAAAGAATTCAAAAAAATTAAGGCTTCCCACAAATAAAAGACCTGATCAAAACATGGACAAGTGAAATGAATAGGCCCTTCACAGAAGAAGTACAAATGGTCAATAAATACATGAAGAAATGCGCAACATTGCTGGCCATTAGAGAAATGCAAATTAAAACAACACTGAGATTCCATCTTACTCCAGAAAGGATGGCTATCATGAAGAAATCAGTTAACAACAAATGCTGGCAAGGCTGCTGGAGTGGGGTAGGGGAAGGAACACTTCTACACTGTTGTTCAGAATGTAAACTAGTACAACCACTACGGAAATTCCTCGAGGCAGAAGCAGGAGGATCTCCACTAGTTTGAGGCCAGCCTGGGCTACATAGTGAGCTCAAGGCCACCCTGAACTACATGGTGAGACTGTGTCTCAAAAAACCAAGGGGGAAAATGCCTCAACAAAACAAAACAAAAGGAACACACACAAAAAACTAAATGGAGATTTTCAAAAAACTAAAACTAGAAATTTCATTTGACTCAGCTGTTCTATGTCTAGGTATCTTCCCAAAAGAGTTAAAAACATCATAATTACAGTGATACATACATACTGATGTTTATAGCAGTACAACTCATAACAGCTAAATCTTGGAAACAGCCTATATATCCATCAACAGATACATGGTTAAAGAAAATGTTCCATTTACATCCAATGGAATACTAGTCTGCCATACGAAAGATAAACTTGAGTCATTTGTAGGAAAATGAATGCAACTTGAGACCATAATGTTAAGTGAAATAAATCAGACACACAAGCTTAAATATCGTGTGGTATCTCTTATGTGAGAAACTCCAAGTAAAAATAAAAGAGCAAAATAAAAGATAGATTATAGGAAGCAGGGAGATAAATCATTCTCAAGTGGGAAGGATAGCAAGAGATGGAGGGAGGGGAGGGAAGGGAGGGAAAGGGGATGAAAAAAGGAATTAAAATGTATTGTGTACACATACCAACTCCATACAAAGAATATAAAAATTATGTACTAAAAACATGTACCAACAAAAATAAAAATAATGATAAAAATAAATTTTTTGTAACTTCAAAATCCATTTTGTAAAGCATATATAATAATAATTATATAAATCTGACATTACTGTTTAAAATTTTTAATGGGAAGTTTTGCCCCTGTGAGGGGACTTTAAACTGTCTCTACACAATCTCTACTCCCTTAGCGCATCAGTGGAAATCCTGTGACTCAATGTGCAGAGAATACAAGAAGCTTCTTCCGAGGAATTCAGTGGGACTTATGGTGACCTTCAATATGGAATCTTTGTTCATATGCTATGGCTTGTGGTCAGAGGATTAATGTAGTTATTTAGGATTCATTAATAACTTTTGTTGTTAGTTTATTGTGAGTCATAGTTCCAAGAAAATGGAAATGAAAGTGGGAAGATGGATTTAGAATTAACAGAGGAAATAACTTTTTATCTCTAAAATACAAGTGTATGCTAATTATGTAAAAATTTAGACTATCATACAAAAGCAAAATGTAGAAACTAAGTTATCTATAATATTATCACTTAGAATCAACCATTATTAGCATATTG
The DNA here is from genome assembly GCA_004026905.1 of Hystrix cristata. Taxonomy (NCBI): domain Eukaryota; kingdom Metazoa; phylum Chordata; class Mammalia; order Rodentia; family Hystricidae; genus Hystrix; species Hystrix cristata. Next base: position 2,719 of record PVJO010010239.1, read on the forward strand.
TCATAAAATATTTTTTTAAACTTTCTTCACGTATATATACCCAATTTATTTCCTTCCTTATTTCTTCTTCCTTCTTTTTGTTTGTGTTTTAAAAAGTGAGATTACATCATATATGCTGCTCTGTATCCTCTGCTTTTACTCAATCGTATGTTGTGGCCATCTTACCACACGCAAACTTCATATTTGTCTGACTCTATTCATTGCCAGATGATATCCTAGGGATGGGGGCATTGTCTTTAGCCTCCTAACATCAGGCCTGCGAGGCAACCTAGTAAATACTCAGTTCAAGTAAGAACAGAGAGAGTGTTTGAGAGACAATAGTTCTTCAGTACAATTTTCTTGGTGGGACCTGGCATCATCCCTGTAACTAGTTGGTCCGCCAGTCCATTAGGCCAGCCCTGCCTAATGGTCAAGGACAAACTTGACCAACCTGTATGGGATTGGGTGAACAATTACAAATTTTGTTTTGCTGTTTCTCACACCTTGATTAATCCCCAGAGGTTTCTTTCTCGTGATTCTTTTTTTTTCTCGTGATTCTTTTTGTACTAATATCAAAATATTAGTATACTAATAACCCAAAGTGATTTTTTTCCCTCAAAACCACTTAAATGGGTCAGTCCCACTTCCCAGTGGGAGCTCATGTGAGCTTTCATTGTCAAAGTTTATAAGAAAATGGCAGTAGGCTTGTTCTTCCCTGGCATTTTTGTGTCATCAACATCCTCTAGACAAGACTAAACATTCCAGATAATGTGATGTGGATACAAGAAATTGCTTTCTGAAAATTAAAGGGGCATTATTGTAAAGGGAATACATACTAAAATACTAGCTTGTATTTTGTGTGTGTGTGTGTGTGTGTGTGTGTGTGTGTGTGTGTGTGTGATGGAAGAAAGTAGCACCATGCTCAAAAATCACACAAATGCAACAAGGAAAATGAAAAACAAAAATGTAAATGTCATTTCTGATAAATCTAGGAAATATCTGTAATTATGAACCACAGAATGTGAGGTGGGACTATGCAAGACCCCCCCTCATCCTTTCCCCCCTGCCCCTGTCAGTTGATGACCCTTCTTTCTATACATAAAAAATTAACCAGCAAATAAAAACATCAGCTCTTTTATACCACTTTACCCTATCTTGTCTTCTGTTAGGCAGCCATAGAGGTAATAAGCTAAAGAGAACCTGCAAGAGAAGACCCCTCATTGCTATGGAACCCAGACTAAGTGGGGATAATTCTACAAAATAGGATGTACACCATGATTTAAAAGGCAAAAGCTCTCTGGAATGATAGGAATATGGTGAGCAAGGTGATAGTATAAGTTTTCTTGCAACCTTTCTAACTTCTGTAGTTCCATCTCCACTATTTCTAATTCACACCCATTGTATCCTAACTCCAAGGATCCTCCAAATAAGTTCCTACTGTGATGAAGCATTAATTCTCTTCTGCTTCTATCACCACCCCCATATTTTTATTTCCTTGCTTACCAAGTTTAAATTCCATGATTAATTATTGTGGAGGGTGGATTTCCTAATCTGAAAGTCCAAAATCTAAAATATCTCAAAATACCAAATATCTGAGTATGAAAATGATGCCCCAAGTGGAAAATTCCACACCTGACCTCATTGATGGGTTGTAGTAAAAATACAGGTGCACCAAAAACATAATATGAACTACCTTCAGGCTATATGTATAAAGTATACATGAAACATAAATCAGTTTTGTACTTAGACTTGGATTCTATCTCCAAGATATCTCATTAGATATTTGCAAATATTAAAAAGAAAATCCCAGATCTGAAACATTTCTGGTCCCAAACATTTTGGATAAAGGATATTTAACCTGTATTGGTTATTTGCATGTACCCTCAACATTTGCCCTTTTTCACTTCCTCTTACACCCCTAGGAAAATTCTAACCCTACTTTCACTGAACTCTTTGAGATTTGACTTGGGCAGCTGAGTGTAGGTGGAGAAAAACCCACAACTGTGCTGCTGCTGACTTTGGGTTCAAATTCTGGGTTTCTGGTGGGCTCTTTATTCTGCTTGGTAATCAAACTATACATCCTTGGTCCTTTTACCCTCCTACCCTTCGTCATGCCTCCACCTTTACCTTCAAACCTGAACTTTTCTACCTATTGCCCTCCCCCACACTGTCAGTTGATGACCTTTCTTTCTATATATAAAAAGTTCAACCACGAAATAAAAATATTAGGTCTTTTATACTACTATAACCTATCTTGTCTTGCTGTTAGGCAGCCATAGAGGTGATCTGTTCAAGAGAGCCTGCTAGGGGATGCACGGTTGGGTGACTACCTCCAGCTGCCCCCGGATTTGGATTTTGTCTGGGACAAAGTTTACAAACCTTCTCGTCCTGCTCGGATACCCTGACCCTTCTCAGCCAATGACCTAACCTGATGAGCATACTAGAACTGTTTTTACTTCTAAAAAATACATATAAAGGGGCTGGGGATTTAGTTCAGTGGTTAAAGTGCTTGGGTTGCAAGCACAAGGCCCTGAGTTCTATCCCCAACACACACAAAAAAACCAAAAAAACAAAACACCATGCAAAGACCCTGAACAATGCCTGGTATATTGTATGCATTCTAATGTTACATATTATTATCAGAAATTTGTTTAATGTTTATTACATGTTATCTCATTATAACCTCAAGTCAATCCTAAAAAGCAAGAACCTCTGTTATTCTTTCTGAGGAGACTAGGAACAGAAGATCAGAAAGCACGAAAGATGAGTTAGATCTTCCAGCTATTAACATTCTCTGGTCTTTGTATTTTAACAGGATTTTCTGGAAAGAGTAATTTTTTCCTGTGAGGAAACAGGTATATAAAATGTGTGCTGCTTCAAAGTATATTTAAAAGTAATTGAATAATTGCTTGATCAGTATGGTTGGTGAGTTTCATAATCAATGTCATGTCTACTTCAAAATGTACTAAAGACAAATAATGGCGCCAGGATAGGTAGAATAACACCTCGTATAACACCCTGAGATCCTAGCATCTGCAGAGCACCTGTCTCATAATACATGCCTAATAATTATATATTGAACTATTGGAATCATAAAATTATATAAAATTAAAGATTCAGAATATCCAGAGTTAGTGAGATTACAGAGAAGTGAACATTGACTGACTACTATGAGAGTTTTGGAAGTTTATCTGGCAGTAGCTGATAAATTTTAAATATACATTTCCTTTGGTCCAGAGAATCTATTTATAAGTGTTAATATTAGGAAATACTTTTGTGCTCATAAATTGTATGTACAATAATGTTGAAATTTGTCACTGTAATTGTGAAAAAGTAGAAACCTAACTATTCATAAATGGAATTTTCAATGAGTTATGAATCATCTATTTTGGGGGCACAGTAAGAATGGGGCTATACATACTGACAAGAAAGATCTCCAAAGCGTTAAGTGGAAAAATGGTATTGGAAAGGCTTGTGTAGAATTATGTATTTTGTTTACAGAGCTTAAAAGTATATCTACAGGAAATACATAGGAAAATGTGTTGGGAAAAGTTTGAAAGGTTATACCTGAGAATTACCAGTGGCTGACTCTGGAGAGTTAAGAGGCTAGAAAAAGAGGGTCAAGAGGAATTTCTACTTTGTACACTAAATTGTTGAGGGTTTTCACAATTAGTATGTATTAATGTTACTTGTGGAATTAAAGAAAAGAAGAAAGTATTTTGCTTTAAAAATATACTTTAATATGGAGATGCTGAAATGTACAGTAGTTAGTTTTCATAAACCTTAAAATATGTCTATTCCAGGAACTAACAGTTGTTTTAAAAAAAAAATTCCACAGAGCACCAACGGGAGGTGGAGCCGGGGGAGCGGCTATCGCCGCTCCTCCTGGCCCCAAGGCCCAGCTGCTGGGGGGAGGGGGGCAGTTGCCACCGCTCTTAGGCACCAGAACTTACCATGATGGCTGTGACCTAAACCATCAGGAAGCCTGGGGGTCATGGCCCAGAAGCACCTGGGAGAAAGGATTGTGTGGAGCCCACCACAGTGGTGGTGCCTCCCTCAGGACTTTAAGACCCTCTGCGGATCCTGAAATACTTGCATTCTCAGGACTCAGGGACTCAACTGGGAGTGCTCCTAATGGTACCCGCTGCCTCACAGAGCACTCTGGTCCCAAGTACACACAGCCCCCAAATCCAGCCCACTGGTCGGATCCGAGCCGTGGCCCCCCTAGGGGTCCAGGACCACCTAGGGAAGGAGAGGACCCTGATCAGAGTGAGGCATCTTCAGAAGAAGAGTCAGGAGCGGACCCTCAAAGAGTGAGGCTGGGTACCATGAGGATGGGAACCCTTCTTTTCTTTCCATTCCATCTTCTTGTAACTGCCAGGGAACCCCTGGAATCCCACAAGGGCCTTACTCTGAGACAGGAGATGGCTCTTCTAGCAACTTTTGCCACCAGTGTACCTCTCCAGCCTTGGGGGAAGATGAAGAGTTGGAAGAGGAATATGACGATGAGGAACCTCTTAAATTTCCAAGTGAATTTTCACGGGTGTCTAGTGGAAAGAAACCTCCATCCCGGAGACAGTGGCACCGCTTTCCGACCAAGGAGGATAATCGGGAGGGTGGACGCAGAGATCCCAGGTCTCCTGGTAGACATCGGCTGGGCTGAAGATGAAGTCAGACAGATAAGCGCAGAGGCCTGGGGTTGTGGGGAGCAGAACTATGTCAGCTTGGACAGGCAGGCTTCTGGTGGTTGACTGAACTGCTGGTGTTGGTAGGAGAGTACGTGGAAACTTGCGGCCATCTCATCTATGCAGGTAGACAACGGAAAGGCAGTGATGTGGACCTTTTTCGAGTTTGGGCGGGATCCTGCGCAGGGCAGCTGGGGGGCTGGGCCCAGGCAGTGTTCTGATTTCTAAACTAAGGGTTTTACTATGGGGCGGGGCTGTTCACTCATTTTCTTAGGCTAATGGGTGCTTTGCTGCTCCTGGGTCTGGCCCTCTTTTTTGGGCTGTCTCCAGTTGGGCTGGCAGTTTCGGGTGGGCCTGGGTGACTGGTTAGGCTGGAGGGATAAGGCCACCTGGCTGTTTGCTTGGCTAGCTTCTCTCACCTTGCAGTGTTGCTTAACTCTGCTGAGAGATAGCAGGCCCTGGCAGCAGCTGGTAAGAATAGTTCAGCGGGGGTGGACGGAGTTGCCTTGGTTCAAGCAGAGGACTAGCCAGGGGAATGCACCTGTAGCTAGTGGGCAGTACTGCCAGCTTGAAGAGGAAGTGGCTCAACTCTTGACCATGGCTGGGGTTCCTGAGGGTTCCTTTCCATGTGCTGGGGGTTGAAGCCACAGCATCAGATATCGACCTGAAGAAGGCCTATAGGCAGCTGGCAGTGATGATTCATCCTGATAAAAACCATCATTCCCAGGCTGAGGAGGCCTTCCAGGTTTTAAGGGCAGCTTGGGACATTGTCAGCAACCCTGAAAGGTGGAAGGAATATGAGATGAAACAAATGGCAGAGAATGAGCTGAGCCGGTCAGTGAATGAGTTTCAGTCCAAGCCACAAGATATATCTCAAGGAAACAATGAACACCATGATGTGCAGCTGAGGCCAAGGAAAGCATAGGAGGCTTGAAATGGACTGAGAACCTGAGAGTGTCAGATACTGTGGTGAGTATAATAGGCTGCATCCTGCTGAAGAAGGAAACTTTTGGGCAGAGTCAAGCATGCTGGGCCTCAAGATCAGCTACTTTTCACTGATGGATGGAAAGGTCCATGACATTACAGAGTGGGTTGGATGTCAATGTGTGGGAATCTCCCTGCACACCCACAGAGCTCCCTATCACATCTCATTTGGCTCTTGGATCCCAGGCACCAGTGGTTGGCAGAGAGCCCCCTCAGATGCCCCTCCTGCCAACCTTCAGGATTTCTTGAGCTGAATCTTTCAAGTACCTCCCGGCCAGATCTCCAGTGGGAACTTCTTTGCAGCTCCTCAGTCTGGCCCTGGGGCCCTGCAGCTTCCAAACTCAACAGCACAGTACCCAAGGGAGAAGTCAAACCTAAGCAGTGGAAGAAAGTGAGGAGGCCCTTCCAGCATTGACACCCCTTCTCTACTTTCCTCACATCAATGTCAGGGAGTCAAAAGGGCTGTGTACAGCACAGGATGGAGTTTGATTTATTTTTAAAGATTTTAAAAAGGGAAAATTTTAAGCTTAAATTGTTCACTAGTACTTGTAGGAAGCCCCTGAAACACTGTCCCTCTTCCCCTAGCACCGAGGAACTGAATCTTGTCTTTTGACAATACCATAGAAATAGGGGGTGGCTAGAGCAAAGAACCGAGGGCCTGGACCTGGGCTGGACAGCACATCCCTTTGGGTGGGAAGTATTTCTCTGGGATTGGTATGCCTTTGTCTTGTCATTTGCCTTTAAAGCAGATGACCCCACCACCACTCTTTTGAACTATGAGTTTATCTTATTTCTTGGTCCATTTTAGGGGGGAGTCTCCTTTACCCTGAAACACTAGTTAAAAGACAGAACAAGGACGCATGTCGCCCTAATTTTGGAGATGTATAGAGTTCAGAGAGAGGAAACTCTGAATTTTTCCTGACTTTCACCTTGTGGGTAAATCATCTAACTACAGGCTTATTGTTGCAAGAATGGCCCAAATTAATAATTTTTAAAAAACAGACTCATGCCCTCTGCAAGGAGGGGATGGCAAGGGGGTTCTCACAAGCCACTTTGTTATCCAAGGGTTTGTATTTTTTTAAGTTTGTTCATATTTGTATGTACATATCTACTTAAAGCCAGGGGATTATCTTTCTATAAATATATAACTGGCAACCTGTATCTTCCCCATTTTGCCCATATAGCTGGGGACTTTTTTCTCATTTGATAATCCTTCCCCACTGTTAGTTGAAAGTGAAGGGCACCTACTATTGGGCCAAAGGATACAAAATTGCTTGAAGTTTTATACAGTAAGCTATATTTTATCTTTGTTTCCCAGCCTTATGAGAATATATCCCTACCTTTTTTTTACCCCCAGCACTGGGGATTGGATCCAGGGCCTTTGAAATGATAGACATATCCAGCCATTTTTTATTTTGAGACATGATCTCACTAAGGATCCCTTGTATTTGTAACCCTGCTGCCTCAGCCTCCTAGAGCACTGGGACTACAGGTGTGCACCACCTCATCTGGCTTCTCTGCCCTTCTTGCTGATCAAATTGCTGTCATAGTTGAAAAAAACTTTATTTTAAGGAAAATACACAGCAAAACAGAGTGGGAAAGTGGTAGGGGTAAAAATATGGAGAATGTAATCACCAAACAAACTGCCCAAATATGACTTCCTTTTAGCGATTTGGCCCTTAACCTCATTTGCCTTTCCTGACTCAAATAATCTTGCCCTTAGCAGGGCTGGACCCAAGGGTCCCATTTTCTAATCTCTTCACTTCTTGAGTTTGGGAAAGGTTGTATATTCTCAGGCTTTCAAGAAACAGAAGATAGTTTGGAGGAGGGCAAGATGTTTTGGTCCTTTGTTCCAGTGCCTTCTCCATGCCTGTGGAGTTGTCCTCAGTCCTATCCCTTAGTATTTGTTGATGCCAAAGAGACGAACCCCATGGAATTAGGGTAACTTAGGCAGCAGTATGCTAAACAGTGAGGCAGTGTTGATGAGGAAGTGGTCACATCATACTTGGTGTAGAAGCTGGCCAGGAGGTAGCTGGGAGAGAAGAAAATAGGACAAGTGAGGCTGGCCTTCCCTATATATATTCATGCCTTTCCAGTGATCTTCTCTTCTATTTTAAATGACCAGGTTTATTGCATGTAGTTCTTGGATACCTGAAAATATTGCAGCTATATCAACAGCACTTACTTTGAGATTGAGATAATCAGACAGGACCTTAAACTGGAGATTATAAACCAGTCTGTATTTGTTAATTGTTAATAGCTAAAGCTGTTTCAGCCTGTTAAAAAAAAATTCCAAAGTCATCATTCCTACTAAAAATTTTATTCCTTGTAATGCTGTTGATTCCCAGCACATTTCCTGTGAGTAGTGAAAGAGCCGAATTGGCATCTGAGTGAAAAGTACATGATAGTAAATTTTTTTTTTCAGTGCTGGGGATTGAACTCAGGGCCTTCTGCTTTTGAGGCAAGCACTCTAACCACTAAGCTAAATCCCCAGCCCCTAAAATTCTTGTAGCATTGTGAAAGAATTTTTCTTAGTACTATTACATCGTTTTGTGTTTGCTTTGTAATAGGTGAATGTGACAGTAAACAAACAAACAAACAAACAGAAGCACATTACACAAAAGGAGAAATCAAAGAAACAGTGGGGTCCCCCCTGCAAGCGGCCAGTTATATCAATGTTCAATGGAAGGCAGTATTAGGTATGGCTGGCAGAACAGAAAGCTCCTCTCGAGGCTTATCTGTTTGGGGAATGTAGGGTAGCATATTAGTTTACAAGAATGCCATAGCAAAGTACCATAAATCGAGTGACTTAAGTCAATAGAGGGGTTGGGGTTTTAGCTCAAGTGGTAGAGTGCTTGCCTGGCAAGCACAAGGCCCAGAGTTCGATCCCCAGCGCCCCCAAAAAGAAAAAAAAATTGTTAAGTCAATAGCAAGTATTCTTTCATGGTTCTAGAGGCTAGGTTTATTAAATCAAGGTGTTGGCAGGGCCCTGCTCCCTCTGAAACCTCTAGAGTGGGCTTCTCTCATTGCCTTTGCCCACTGCTAGTACCCTCAAGGGATCTGTAAGCTGTTGATGCATCACTCCAAGGTCAGTCTCCACTTCACGTGGCTGTTTTAGCTTTGTGTCTCTGGCTTCTGTCTTCAAAAGGACACCAGTCACATAAGATTAGGGTCTATCTTAATGATCTAATTTTAACTCAATTACATCTGCAAAGATCCTATTTCCAAATAGGATTACTTTCACAGGTACTAGTTATTAGGACTTTATTTTTGTGAGACTCAACCCATGGTAGATGGACTGAAGTTTATTTATTTATTTATTTTAAGAAAACAAATTTCAGGAAAACAAATTCAGGCATAGGCCACTGTGACGGAAATTAGGTCCAAAAGACACTGAAGAGGAAAGGAATGTATAGAAAGAAGGGCACCCTGAAAAGGGCTTTCCCTCAATACCAGGTGCCTCTTCAAGGAAGAAAACAGCTGTTTTCCTTCTGAACAGATCTAAAGAAGTGCAGCCTCACAGCCTCAGAAAGGGAAGGCATCAAGGTAAAAAAGGTAAAAGGGAAGAAAAAGATCTAAGTAAGGACAAATTATGGACATGAGGGGTATGTAGAAGGCAGAAGTGTACGTTAAAATCAAGAACTGTTCCATGTAACACTTTCTGGTCCAGTTAGGTATTTTGTAGGTGACACTGAAATACACATCATTCAACTATACTTGTATTGATATTTTAGTATCAGATCAAATTTTCTTTTGGTCAGTAGTGTGCTTAGAAGGGAGTGACCACAGCGATAACTATAGCGACAGCCCCAAAATTCACAAGAGTAAGAGGGCAGAATTCTTAAACTAAATTAGGTCTCAGGAATTATGTTCTTTAACAATTTTTTTTTGTTTTGTTTCGTTTGAGAGAGGGTGTCACTATGTAGTTTGGGCTGGTCTTGAACTCACTATGTAACCCAGGCTGGCCTTGAACTCCCTGCAATTCTCCTGCCTCAGCCTCCTGAGTGCTGAGATTGCAAGCATGTGGCACCATGGCTGGCCAAAGTAACAATACTGTATGTTGGGAAAATTTCTGTTTTTAACAGTGGCCCTCAGTATGAATATTTTTTTTACAAAGAAAAATATTATTTGTGAGCAGGCCACTCTTGTGGTTTTAAATTAAACATTTTTGGTTGAAAATGGACCATGGTCATAATTGACATTTTGCGTATTTTGCAAAATTAACCTTTTGCTTATTTTGCAAAGTTTTGAGTTATCCTCACCTGAAGGAAGTTTTTAATTTCTGGCTTACAGAGAGGAAAACTGTTTTGGTTTTCATGCACCAACGTTTAACTTATCTGATTATCTCAAGGAAAAGTGGGTCCTGTTAACCAGGAACATCTTTGTGACTGTAAGGAACGAGGAGATGATTGATTTAAAGACAAGGATATACTGAAGTGCAGAGGCAGCTTTGGAAAATTTCTTTGCTATAGTCAATAAAATTTTGATATGAGTAGTCCTAAAATATCTGGATGACTAAAGTAAACAACAACAAAACCAAAACTAAAATCACTGCTTGCTTGTGTGGCTACTTGATTCAGATCCCCTACCCTTTAGTTTATAATCTTAGACCTGGAATAAATCAGCCTCTTTCCACAGCTACTACTTCTGTTCTCCTTCAGTGAAGCACATTGTTTCTATTTTGGAAGTGACAAACTAATTACTGGGTCTATCCCCAGACCTTCGCTTGAGCCTATTTGCCTTCCAAGCACTTTTCTGCATCTTTGTTTGCTCTGATATTTGTGCTACCCTTAAGAATGTTGTTTGCATTATCTCATATAATAATACAATTGTTAAAAATCCAACTGGAGATCTTTGCATTTACTTCCATTGCAAGTCAGCTCTCACCATTCCAGCCCCCACAGTTCTATCCTGTGCAATACACATGCTTCAGAATTACTAATAAAATTGCAAACATGTACTAATAAAAAAATCCATCATTATCTTTTATACTTCTCAGCTTGCTGATATCTATTAATGGCCCTATCATGGCCATAATAGGGGTTTAATAATTTAAGGGTTTTAAAATACTTTTTCACCTAATCTGCAAAATATCTCTTTAAGGGAGATTTTATCATTGTCATTATATTGATGAGGAAACAGAGGCATAGGAAGTTTAAATGACTTCCTTGAAGGAAGCTGATTGAAACCTAGATCATCTGGATGCTCAAGCATAAGTTCTTTTGTTTTTTATTTTTATTTTTTGAGACAGGGTCTTGCTATGTAGTTCATGCTGGCCTCTCTTATCTCAGCCTCCCGAGTGCTGGGATTACAGATGTGCACCACTATTCCTGGCTTCAAGCATAACTTCTTAACACCTTGGCCATGAATTTTCAACTGTGGCTTCATATTAAAACTACCTGAGAACTTTAAAAAGATACAGAGGCCAAGGCCTCGTCTCACACTTACGTGAGTCGAAGTCTTAATACAAGTGTGGGTTTGGAGCGTGACAGTCCAGAACCCGCAGCCCTGCTGTGCCTTAGTGGAAGTACGGCCACATCACTCCACACGTAGCGGCCAACAACTATCTGTTGATTGTCATCTTTGGATCTGGTCATACAGTTTTGAAAATCTAAATGTGTTATCATCTGGGTAACATCTCTTCTTTCTCCATTTTATGTGAATGTCTTGGAAGATTCCTTGGATTTCTCTTGTGGTGCTTAATATTGATTGTCAGTTCAATTGGCTTGAGAAATTAGTAAAGTACACTTCTGAGTGCATCGTGGAGGCACGGCCTTGGGGACTATAGCTGGTCCCTGGCCTCTTCTTCTCTGGGCTTGTCCTCTGCTCTCTGCTTTTCAAAAACCAGGAGTCGAGCAGTTTTTTCTGCCATGCCCTTCACCACATTTCTGCCTTGGAGCCAGCCAACCATGGAGTGAAACCTCTAAAATCATGAGTCAAAATGAATGTTTATTCCTTTTATACGTGGGTGTCAGGTATTTTTTCCCTGCAAAGGAAAAGCTGGCCAATACATTTCCTTTATCATCAAATAGGGTAACTTTCTGAAATGTTCACCCCGGAGAGCAAATTTCTAGCTATGCCACTAGCAGGAATCACATAAAGACCTCGTAAGTTCTCTAATTCAGTGTGAAAAGAATTAAACGTTCCTAAGGTAGCACGGGTTTAAAAGCATCTTAGTGAGGAGAGAGCCTTCCATTCTCTGAATGACACTAAGCAAGTTAATTTTTCTGTGTGGGTGGAGGATTTTTTGATTCTTTAAGCTTCTGAATAATATATTCCCCTGTCCACCTTGTCTTCAGTACTGACATCTCTAGTATAAAAACTAATACCTCCCTCCTTGCTGGGACAAAATACCTGAACTCTGCAAATTGAAGGATGAGGGATTTATTTTGGCCCACAGTTTGTAGAAGTTTCAGGTCATAGTAGGCTGGCTTTAGGGCAGGATGGCAGGGCAGAGAAGCAGAGAGAGAGAGAGAGAGAGAGAGAGAGAGACAGAGAGACAGAGAGAGAGAGAGACAGAGACAGAGAGACAGAGAGACAGAGACACAGAGAGAGAGAGAGAGAGAGAGATCAAGGAAGGAGAGAGCAAGATAGACCCTTCCAGGCCATGTCCACAATGGCCCACCTCTTCTCACCAGGCTCCACCTCCCAACAACACATTTAGCTACAAACTCATCACTGGACTGAACCACTGATGGGTATCACGCCCCCGCGATTCTAATCACCTCCCAAAAGCTCCACCTATGAGTGCATGAGGCTTTGGGGGGGGACATCTAAATATAAATTGTGACACCTTCTCCCACAAAAAGTCCTGAATATTCACTAGTTCAGTAGCTCAAAATGACTTATCTCTGCAAATAGGGTGTGGACAGTAACAAATAGATACTATTTAGTTGAATAAACACATCAATGAAAAACATAGAAATATTATTACAATGAATGTATATGCATTAATACACGGAAAACTCACTTTTCCCTTTCAGAACAGATAATGTTTCCATTTCCGCAGTTTTGGTGTTTTTGATTTTAACCATGACATTAAGGCTACTTTCAGCACTTCTTTGTGTGAATGTGTGTTCTAGCTTTTACCCCACTAACAGTTTATTTTTGCAGGAAAATGGAACTCTTACAGTGGTTGCTGTTAATAGCCTTAATATTCTAAGCAGCTTTAGATCTGCCATTGAGTCACACTCCTATTTCTGATTTCTTTTTTTAAAAAAGGACCCTCCAGCATATTTTGCATGTAGGACAGTAGACATAGAAATACTAAAATCCCATAAATCCCTCTGTATTATGAGAAAACCACCATAGTTCATTATCTACTTTAAAGGAGTCAATGTGAATTCAAGTCATTTTCTAGCCTGCCATCATTTGCTCAAAAAGCTTTTGCACTAAATCTTACGTAAGAAAAAAATGAAGGCACTGCTTTGGTGAATTTCATTTAAAGAAACCGTTAAATAAGGATTGATTTGTAGACCAGTTTCCAGGCTGTAGTCTCTCAGGGATACTAAGAGATGGCAAACTGCATTCATTCTCCTTGCCCTACCCTCCTGGAGCTTGTATTCTCATAGAAGGTACAAAATATGCTTTAAAATGAGTAACGTGCTGAGTGTGTGATTTCAATAAGGATTGATCTGAATAGCAGCATCATTTGCGGTGAATAGGACCTATGAATGCATCACCTCATTCAGGTTGACAAGATAGAGTCTGGGCCCGGGGGCTTCTTTGGATTCATCTCTTACCACGCCTCCTCCTTCACTGTTCTCCAGCCACAGTGACTTCTTCCAGGGTCCTTGAACTTGCCAAACGCATTTCTTTCTTGAGGTCTTGTGTCAGTCCCTCTATCTGTATCTCTTCCCCAATGGTCCGATGGTCACAAGACTGGTTCATTCTCACCTTTCAGGCTCTGCCGAAATGTCACTCTAGGAAGTCGTTCTTGGCTACCCTGAAATAACACCTCCTCTCCCCTTCTACTCCTATACTTTGCATTATTTTTCTAGGTGGCAATCACATAGTCAGTACATTACTCATTTTAAAGCATATTCTAGCCCTTCTATGAGATTACACCCTTTAGGAGGACAAGGAGAACGCAGGTTACCGTCCCTTAGTATTCTTGGGAGATTACAGCCTGGGAACTAGTAGGTGATCAGTAAATATGTGAATGAATGAATGAGGCTCTTTGGAATGGTACAAACTGTTTCTCCTCCTTCACCGGTGCCTCGTGCCACCCTCTCCCTTTCAGCATGGGTGGCTCATCCGTCAGGCGCCCTGGATTGCACATTGGAGCACGTTGCCGCACCCCACAGTACCACTTGGCTTCAGCCTACTGCCCTGGGCTGGGGGAGGGCAGGTCTGCAGTACTGGAAGGTGGAAGCGAAAGCAGAATGGGGATAGCGTGCCCGGGAAGGGAAAGTCTCCGTGAGGTGGCAGCCCGGCCTCCTCCGCAGCCGGCTTGCGTACAGCGGGGCCTTCCCGGCCCGGCTGACTCATTCCCAGCCGCCTCCACGGCGGGCGGCGGCCACACACGCCCATCTGGGGAGTGCCAAAAGCAGCTCGGACACCGAGCCCCTGCCGGGCCCCAGGGCGCAGCAGGCCGCCGCCATTTCGGCTCCCTCGCGCGCTCACGACCAGGGGCTGCCCCGGGAACCTCCGCGCGCACCTCCAGCTTCCCGGGAGGCCGCGGTCCGGGTGACCCTCGGCGCCCAGCCCGGCGCACGCGCAGTCGGGGTGCGTCGGCTCCCGCCCCGCCCTGCTCCGCGCGCTCCGAGCCGAGGCCGACGCCGAGGCAGCGCCTGACGCGAGCTGGGCTTCCGAGACGGTGTCGCCCGTGGCACTACGGAGACGGTGGCCTCGGAGAGGGTGGAGACAGCGGCGGTGACGGGCTTCCCGGCTGCCCAAAGTGGGAGTGGTGTGGGCTGCAGGAAGCCGAGAGGAAGAGGAGCAGAAGGGGGCAGCAGCGACCGCCGCTAACGGCCTCGGCGGCGCTGACAGGCTGGGCGGGCGCCGGCGGTCCCGGGCGTTCGTGCCGCGCGCCGGCCCCTCGGGCCCCGGGCCGCGTCCTGCGGCGCCCGTCGGGGCGGACGGCTGCGACGGCAGGGGACAGGCCTGGCCCTCGCCGCCGAGGGATGTGAGTGGGCGCCGAGCCCGCGCGGGAAGGGCCCCCGAGGGCCCAGCCTGGCGGACGCTCGCACCCGTGCCTGCTCTGGGGGCTTCGCGGACCTCGGCCCGCCGGAGGCGTAGTGGAGCGCAACCACGCAGGGCTCGAGGGCGCTCCCTGGCCGCCGTGTCCCTGCAGCCGGTAGGTGTTGTCGCTGCCTGGCCTCTGGATGGAGGGCGGCAATTGTGTCTCCAACCCCTTCCCACCTCCTGACCTCCGCCTTCCCCATCCGGCGGCCGTAAACTTCTCAGCCAGAAACGCTTCCTCTGTAAGACAAAACCCAGAATGGAGTGTCTTGCTTATTACTATTTGCATCCATGTGCCCTTATTATCCCTACCTCTACGTACCCCTCTTTAAAATTTTCTAGACATCTAAACAGCTTAGAAAAGAACATCTATTTCCCCTGGATTTCTGCGGTAGTAACTGCTGCTTCTATTTTTAGGTTTCAGAAGCAGGCAACGGGAACAAGATGTGAACTGTTTCTCTTCTGTAGAAAAAGAGGCCCTTCCTCCCTCTCCCGCCTTGGTGGGTATGCGATCCTGGCTGCTGTCCTGTGTTGCTGCGGTAAAGGCGAGGGTGTCAAGAGCTGTGAGTACGTGCGTAGGAAGAAGATTGGATGTGTGTGTGTGGACAGGCAGGGTTCCTTGTTGCTTACTCTGAAAATGGCACTGCTGAACTTTTAAAGTAGGTCTGGGATGGTAATTTTGGGTGTTTATTGTTGCTCTTGGATCCTTTAAGGAACATTTCGTGTTAGTTTTACAAATAGCATGGCTTTGCAAACGTTCTCCCTAACTCTTCCTCCTCAAGCAGCCAGAGATTCTTAATCTTTCAAAGAGGGATCTTTCTAAGTAATAAAAAAAAAATACCTATTGAGCTGTTCTTGTTGGGGTTTCTCTTACCACATCGAATGCTTCCTGGATGGTTTTTATCTGCCTAAGCTCGCTCTGTCGGTTGAATTTACTGTTTACTTTCCAGTGGTTGTTCATCTGTCAGGGAAACTCCTTTTCTCTGAATGAAAGGATAGGAGCAGCTGAGTATGTCAGAGAGGGGAGGAGAAATGTGGAGAAAAAAAACAGAAGTGGGAATAAGGGAGATGATGATTACTTTTGGTTTCATAATATGTTTGTACAAGTGAGTTGTTGGACTACTACAAATACTCTGATATAATACCTAGCAGACTTGATAATGAGTATTCGACTTTTGGCCCCTCTTCTCCCATCTGCCTCATCTTTTACCACCTCAAGTGTGAAAACTGTTGCTTGTAGGTGTACTTCTCTGTTGGAGTGTAACATATTGGGAAATTGGATGTGTCCAGCACTTGCTATAATAATACATGTATTTTCCCATAGAGGAAAGCTGCAGTACTTCCCAGCTAGATGAGCATGTAATATTTATTTTTGCTCTAACTAAATATCTTTCATATAGAGCTTATGGCATGTTTTAGTTTCTTCCTGTGTCTTTACCTTAGTGACTTAAGACATGTGTCTCAGGTATGGGAAGCAAACATATCTTTTCTCTACGTGTCTGTTCTTGAAAGATCGGAAGTTTTAGAGTCAAAATAGAAGAGTTCTTTGGCTTTGGAGTTGGGTCTGGGCTTGACTCATGATGCTCATGCCTCTTAAGAGTTGTATTTTTTATTTTTAGAGTTGTATTATTAAAATGTCTTTGAATTTAATTTTTCTTACAAGGCTGTTGTGAGGATTGAATAAGATGAATGCAGAGCTGTAAACTCCTCTGCTACTATAGAAGTTTTGGCTAAGCTGAGTATGGTGGCAATGTGCTTGTTTGTGGTCCCAGCTACTTAGGAGGCTGAGGAGGGAGAATCACTTAAGCCCACAAATTCAAGACCTAGTGAGACCCTGACTTTAAAAAACAGAAAGTTTTGAGTACTGTCATAAGTGGGCTGGCAAAGGAGATTTCAGAGAAAGGTAGAATGACTGTGTATAACATGATCAGCCAGTGACCAATAGTTCTTCCTCTTTAGTATAAGAATAAAAAGGACTTTTAGATCTTGAACTAGCTGAAGGGTTTTACAGCCTCTGTATAGGTAGGCTCACTCTTAATTATCTCTCTTTGAGCCCCATTGTGCTGCCCCTTTCAATTATTGTGCTGCCCTCGTGTGGTTAACTGTACTAGGAACTTTCTTGTGCTTCCTCCTCATTAAATTGTTTTTCCCTTTTAACCCCCTTTCTTTTATTCCCAAAGAAATGAAAGGTCCTAAGGTGCTCAAAGCAACAGCAAACTCACACTGCAACTATTAGTTTTAGTTAGTGCATGATTTCAAATTTAGATACCTACATCGCTTTCTACAGTGTATCTTTGTAAAGCTATATATCCAGAGGTTAATCTGCTAAAAAGCAACTATTTTCTACTTGAAACTCAGTGTGGGACAAGAAATAATGGTGTGGTAGTGTCTAATTTGATTCCAAGCTTTGAGAAGTTTTAGAGTGCTCCCCAGACACTAAGTTGGAAGGATATTAATACTTATTAAATTATTTGAACCTACTTGCTTATTTCTTTTGACCTGTCATGAAAAAATTGCTAAGACTCTAAGAACTTCATGAATGAAGATAGTTTGGGAACTTCTGTGCTAGCTTTTTGTTGATTTTTCTGTAAAATTATTAATACAAAACTAGTGCCAGCTGATCATGGCTTAATGTATTTCTTCTTTTATTACTATTGTTATAATTTCTGATCAGTTTTTTTACTTTAAAAAGAATCCTATTATTATTCCAGTCATTTCATATCTTTTTGATAATGGTCTTCTGCCACTATTTCTGATTGACTCCTTAAGCTCAATGTGTCCTCAAAGAAGTCATCGTTATATAAGCCTGCCATAGTTTGGTTCTTGAATGTCCCTCAAAGGTAAGTATGTTCAAAAGTTGATCACCAAGGCTGTGGCATGCTTGGGTGTTGTGGAACCTTTAAAAGGTAGGGCCTAGTGGAAGAAAGTTAAGTCTTTGGGGTCATGCCTTCAAAGGGGACATTGGGACCCTAGCCCCTCTTTTCTCTGTTTCCTGGCTGCTGTAAAGGTGAACAGGCTTTCTCTACTACGTGCTCCTGTCCACAAGTACTGTATCACCACAGGCCCAAAGCAACAGGGCCAAACAACCATGATTGAAATCTCTGCCATGAGCCAAAATAAACTTCCTCATTTTAGATTATGTCAAGTATTTTGTCATGGTAACAGGAAGCTGACTAATACAATCCCTTAACTTTCTTGTTGGTCATGTAGGCTTTAAATTAAGCATTGTCTTTATTCTGTTTTATTTTATTTTGTTTTTTGAGACAGACTCTCACTATATAGTTCAGGCTAGCCTTGAACTCATTATGTAGCCCAGGCTGGCCTTGAACTCACTATGTAGCCCAGGCTGGCCTTGAACTTGGGCAATTCTCCTGCTTTAGCCTCCTGAGTACTAGGATTATAACTGTGCACCACCACACCCAGTTTAAGGATTGTCTTTAAACCTCCTCTTTCATTTATTTTTTAACCCATCTGACTTGTATAAAATATTTTGCCCCTCTTATCTCTCTCTTTTCCCCTTTACTGGTTGAATCCCAGGACTTGTTTCTTGAAAGTCAAATCAGCTTCTTAGAATCTAGAGTCTCTTCCTTCTGTTTATCCTCAATAGAGGTATCAGTATAATACTTTTTATTGTGGCATTCATGTCTTACTATTTTTCACCTTTTTAACTTCCTCTTCCTGGCTTTCAAGATACTTTACAATGTCTGTCCTATTCAGTCTTCTGTTTAAGAGCCCTTAGCAAGTATTTTCTGATGTAGACTTGCAGCTTGGTTTCCACACTTCCAGATAGCTTGCTTATCCTGTCTTTTAACATTTGCTCATGTTCTCCGTCCTTCTTCCTTCCAGTCCACTTGTGCACCTTATTTCACTGCTTACTAGGTATGAAACAACTGAGTGGCATCCCGCTTTCCTGCTCCAGGAAAGTGGCGAGAATTGCAGTACTTTCTCTGTAGGGTTGTAGTGCAAATTAAAAATGAATTAATACATTAAAAGTTTTCAAGCCTAGCACATTAAGATCTCCTTAAAACTATTATATTACAATTACTTATTATAATAGCTACTATATTATATTATAATAGCTATATATTATAATTACTTATCACTATTACTGCTACTGCTACTGTAGCAGTAATACAGTAGTAATACTGCTGCTACTGTAGTAGTAATAAAGTAGCAACACAGTATAATACAGTAGTAGTATTATAACTACTACTATAAATACTTGAGTTAAAATTCCACCTCATTTGTGAAACTTTCTCACTATATTTTTTTTCCCTTTATTTCTATAGCTTCTTAGTCTTAGAACATTCTCACAGTTTGGTTGCTTGACAATTATTTTCCTTTGGTTGGTTGACCATTATTTTCCTAGTGTTAGCCATATCTTTTCAAGTTGTGTATGCTTTGAGAAACAATACCTCAGGGAAGAAAAAACACACGATGTGGCGCACATATAAACAATATTCAATAAATACGTTGATTGCATATTAAAAGAACTTTAGTCTCCAAATATTTATTAATATCTGCAAGATAAAAGGTATTTTGCTGTGTCCCAAAGAGAAATATAAAATATGTTCTTTTCTCTGAGGACTTAGTATAATTAGGGATATAAGATAAATAGTAAAATACATAGGTATTTGAGAACACTTAGAGTTGAGGTGAGCAGAGAAGGCCCTAAGGAGGTAGAATTAAAACTTGATTTTATATGAGGAAGGAACTTGTATAGGAGGTAATCAAAGCAAAATATGCATGACATGTTCAGAGAACAGTGCCTGCAACACCTTGATTGAAATAAAGGTTTGTGTGAGAGAGTAGTAACAATCAGGTTAAAAATGTAGATTGGGACTAGATTATACAGGCTTTAAGTACTAGGATAAGAAGTACTTCAAGGGTAATGGAGAAAATTTAAAAGTTTTAAATGGGGACAGCACTTTCTAAAATAAATATTTTAGGAAAATTGAAGTGGTACCAGTGCTAGGTATAGTATGAATTATAAGATGAAGTGGTAGAGAGCGGTAGGAAAATAATCTAGGCCTGAAGTAATGTAGAACTGGATTTAGTGGAAATATGCAGACTGGAAAGATGTCACAAAACTTGATCATGGTGTTTGCTTTGGCAGCAGACATAGTAAAATTGAAATGGTACAGAGATTAGCATAGCCCTTGCAAGAATAACAGGCAAACTTATGAACTGTTCCATATTTTTAAATAAATATTTAGGGGAGATTCTCATTGTACCCAGTTAGTTGTGTCAGGTCTTTACTCTTCCTATTCAGTGTTTCTCTTGCTGAAAGATGTAAGGTATTGTGCAGACTTATACCCAAATGGTCAAATATTTATGAAATATTTTTATTGGCTTAAAGATACTGTAAATAACCATGGGAAAAAGATGTATCAAAAATAAATGGAAGACAGTGTATGGCATTAAGTTAAATAAATTGTTTAAAAGAACCTAAAAAAAAGACATTGTCGTGGGCTGAATAAGAAGAGAGGTTAGGAAGAGAGGAGTAATTTAAGATGATTTTAAAATTTTGATCCTCAGTGACAGAAATCAAAGGGTTTCAAAAGTACAAGACATTGCAGAACATCTGGGCCAATCCATACATTTTGTGCATTAGGAATTTTGAGACCCAGAGAGATTTTAAAAATGTGCTCAGAGTAACACAGCTAATTAGTGACAAAGAAATAACTAGAATTTGACTAATACTGACAAAAATATGTAGATAGTAACTGGTTGAGGGGATGGTTGAGTCTTTATTTTGGATATGTTGAGTTTGAAGTGATGGTGCAATAGGCAAGTGAAATTTTAGCTGGAGAGTGAGACCTGTGACTATTACTATGGAGAAATTAAGGCTGGCACTTTGATACTCAGAAGAATGTGGACTTGAGAGTAAGCCTTTGGAATTGCCCATAATTAGAGAGTAAAAGAAGAAATGATGAAGGAAACGAAGGACTTAACAGTTAGAACGAGAGAGGCAAGTAGTTGGGTAGGTAAAGGTGAGAGTGATGAGCATATTGATCATTGTTGAATACGGCCAAGAAATGAGAAATAATTAGAACTGAAAAAAATGTCTAGAAATGTACTAGCATTTTTAAATATGAAATGTAGAAAAGCAGAAAAAATGAAAATTGCTTGTTTTCCATGCAGAAATAACCACTGATAAAATTTTGTTCTCGCTAGTTTAACTAAAGAACTTTAAATTTAACAATTGGAGATCATTGGAGACTTCCTGTGAAGCTCCCCATTACTGGAACTAATGATGAGAATTTTAGATGTGCTATTGTAGTGGTGAAATTTGAGTAAAATGTGAACTATTAGTTTCTACATGGAAAGAGAATTCTTGGTGGATAACATAAAAAATTGAGGGTGGAGTAATTAAAGAGAGATAAAGTTAGGAGGATTGAAAAGGACAAAAGCATTATGTATTTTGAAACTGATATTGTATAGCTACAAGAAGTAAACTTAGTTTGGAAATGTCTGTCTATAGGCTATTTATTTTGCTCTAATGGTTATTTTGATCTTCCCAAGGATATCCTTCTCTTGCCTTTTTGGTGTTAGTCCTCGGGGATTAGGGAATTTATTATTACTTACTCAATGATCTTAGTTTAATAAATTTTGATTATGAAATATTATGCTCCTAGGTAATATTTTGAAGTGCACTGTTTTGTAAATCGGGTTCAGGGACTGATGCTACTATCTATATGATATGTAATTTTGAGCAACTCATATATTCATTGAGTCTTATTTTTTTCTTAGTTTGAAAAATGAAGACGTGGATTAAATCTTTTCATAATACTTTTAAAAGGTGGTATCACATGGCCAAACATATTGAAAGTTTGAAAAGAAAATGGCTTACTAAGTTTTTAAAAAAACTCAGCAGTCCCTTGCTATTCTCATTCTCCTACCCCCATCTTCCATCTCTGATTTCTGTTTTCCAGGCAACCACTTTAAATCTCATAAACAGTGTCTTCTAGTTCTTATCTTTATATTTCTAAATAACATAATTCACCATCAATAGACTCTCTTTGCCCCTATACTTTTGTCTTTACCCCTTTACAGTGAATGAATTATTCAGTGTTTTATCCAAGGTCTCTTTGTCTACTATCTTTCACATTCTCAATTTTTATCTCTGTTAGATCACTTTCATCAACTTATATTCTGGTTGTTATTACTATGTAACAAAATCACTTAAGAATTTAGTAATATAAAACAACTAGTTTTCTTAGATTAAGTTTATAGATCTTGTATGTCAATAATTCAGGTAGGGCAAACCATTGTTCTACAGTGTTTAGGACTTCAGCTGAGAAGATGTCTTAGCTAAGGGTGATTGAAAGTTAGGGGACTGAAATCATCAAGAGGTGTCTTTACTCATGTGACAGGCAGTTGATGATGGTTGTCGACTGAGATCTCAGCTGGGCTGTTAACTGGAGCATGTACATGTGGCCTAGACATCCTTACAACATGGCCTCGGGGTAGTTGGTTGTCTTACATAATGAATTGGGATATATTGTAAAAGCAAGTGTCTCAGTGTATCTTAGCATAAATCTTTTATGATTTAGCTTTGGCACTTACACAGTGTAATTTCTGCCACATTCTACTGCTTAAAAGTGTGTGCGTCCAAAGCCTGTTCACATTTAAGAAAGAGGGCAGTTAGATTCCATTTATTGATAGAGAATGGCAAGATCACATTGTGGAAAACAAAACATGGAATAGGAAATGTTGTAAAGGTCATCTCTCGACAATACTGTTGCCATAGTTTGCTCTTTTGCCATATTTCACATTCCTCCTACTCCTAAAATATCCTAAACCCTCAAAGATGATTAATTCACTTCCCATCTTGACATTAATTCAGAATCCAGTATCTCAGATAAATTAGATCCAGGTACAAGCTGGATGTAGTGGCAACTGCCTGTAATCTTAGCACTCTCTGGGAAGCTGAGACAGTAAGATTGCAAGTTTGAGCCTAGCCTGGACAGTTTGATGACTTAGCAAGATCCTGTCTCAAAATAAAAAATTTAAAAAGGGCCAGGGTTGTAGCTCAGTGTGAAGGCCTTGTGTTCAGTCCCTAGTACCATATAAATAAATAAATAAGTAAGATCTAGCTACAGATGAGGTTTCTTGGGTATGGTTCTTCTTTTTTTTTTTTTTTTTTTTTTTTGGTGCTGGGGATCGAACTCAGGCCCTTGTGCTTGCAAGGCAAGCACTCTAATCACTGAGCTAAATCCCCAGCCGGGTACGGTTCTTCTTGAGTTAGGCGTTTGTAGGCCCAAATGAAGAGTTAGTGGTTTTAGCAAAAATGGCCTCTGAGTCTCTATTACAAGATCTGGTTCTGTATGTGGATAGCCAGGTAGGCTAAGTTGAAGCAGTCACAAATTGTTAGACAAGGAGGGGTGACCACATTGTGTTTTGGGGGTGTGGGGAGGTGAGGAATGCTGAAATAAGACTGCAAACCAAATTAAAAAATACATGAAGAAATTTAGTGCAAAGAAAGATAGTCAACAAAATTAAAAATTGAAACAAATTTTCTGTAGGTAAAAATTTTAAAAGCAAACCTTTAATTGAAATGTAAAATGCTTGTAAGTATACAGCTTGATGCATTTTCATTAGATGAACAAACAAAGCTAACAACTGTCCTAATTTTTGTCACGTTGTATAAAAGCAGTTAAGGGACATGGAAGAGAGTTTGAGAGGCTCCCATGGTTAATTACTAGTTCAGCTAAAAGAAATTAGAGGGTATGACAGAAAGCTAACTTTTGAATGCATAGTTGCTGAGAATTTCTTGGAATAAGGAAACATAAAGACTCAAACCTTTGGGTTAAAAATATATTATGAATTTTGGGGCTGGGGATTTAGCTCAGTGGTTAGAGTGCTTGCCTTGAAAGCTCAAAGCCCTGAGCTCCATCCCTGGCACCAAAAAAAAAAAAAAAAAAAGTAAAAAACTATGAATTTTGATTAAGCTATATAAAAATAAACCTATACCAAGACAATTGCAAAGAAATTGCAAAACAGAAAAATTTGAACCGTATGTAGAATTTTGAGAGTGAGCACAAAATATCTTTTCAAAGTTAGAACTTAAAAAGCCCATAGACAGTCACGGAAAGATTCACTAAAAGGTACATTTCAGCAGGAAGAAATGGATCTAGAAGGAAGGCATAGAATTTAAAAACAGTGGTGCCTACAAAATGATGTAATTTTAGGAAATCTGCTCTTTAATACAAAGAATTTATTTTAATTGACTTTTTATCTTTTCAAGAAACCTACATTGCACTGACTTTTTCCATTGCTTTTCTAGTCTCTATTTCATTTATTTCTGCTCTGATCGTTATTATTTTGTTCCTTCTAAATCTAAGCTTCAGGGCTGGGGATTTAGCTCAGTGATTAGAGTGCTTGCCTTGCAAGCACAAGGCCCTGAGTTCGATCTCCGGCACCACAAAAAAACAAAAACAAAAACAAAAACAAAAACAAAAAAATCTAAGCTTCATTTGTCTGTCTTCTTCTAGTTCCTTTATTTGTAATGTTGAGATCTCTCTTCTTTTTTGATTTGTTTATTGTCATAAACTTCCCTTCCAGAATTGTTTTTGCTGTGTTTAATTGATTTTCTGTAATTAAAGAGACAATATAATAAATTAAAAGACATATTTTTAAAATGATGTATTTTAAAATTCTTTAAAGTTTTGCCTATTCATTGGGAGATGAACTTCAAAAATCTTGTAGTTTTGTATCTGATCCAACCATTGTTGGGTTTTTATTTTCCATACTGGAAGTTTCATAAAATATTATTTGAATAAGTAAGAATTAGCTGTAATATTTTCTATAATAGAGTCTCTGTAGTTGAATGTAGATTTAAGTCTTAAATTATAATTTGCTTATTGTTTTCTTTATATGCATCTTTTTTCTTCTGTAGTATTTAGAACAGTGCTTGACAAATAGGAAATGCTTTATAAGTTTGTGTGCTATCATTTTCATTCCTTCCAATGATTACATATATGTTGTCAAATTTACATCTCTAGTCATGAACTCTTCTAAATCAAACCTTATGTTTTGATGACCAGCTAGAGTCCAGTAATTGCTCTGCTATGTTTCCAAGTAAAGTGTGTAAAACAGTATTGCTTATTCTTTTCACCTTCCAATACCAAGGGGCAGTTTCCTCCTCACTTCTTTATTTCTGTTGTTTTACAGATCTCCTTATTTTGAACTCTGCACACTGTCCTTCACTGCCTTGGCTTCTTCCAAATTCAGGTATTCACCAGGTAGCATTAAATCTTGCTGTTATTATTACATCTCATCATCTGGTTGTAGCGGTTTAAGAATCTTACTACTGCCTGGACTGTTCTCTAGTAACTGTTCATCACCTTCACCTTTCTAATTCCTAATTTTTTGTCTATATGGGATAAAGTTTATATTTTCTGGCCTTCATTTCCTCAATTTTGTGCTATAGCAGCTAGGATTGCATTCATTTGCAAGTAATACAATGTCTGATAGTAGACAGGTGATCCTTACATTGATTCAGCTACCTGAGTATGTCAGGTGTGTTAGTCTCTTGGCCTTTCTTTTATGGTTGCTTCATGGTTTTGAAGTGACTTCCCTATCCTAAATTCATGCTTAGATTCAAGCAGAAAGAAGATGAAGGGAAAAAAGCAACAAGAATATGCCAGTTAGCATAGTCTCCTTTTAAAGATGGTCCTCGAAGAATCACTCAATAGCTTCCACTTAAATCTCATTTGCTGAAACTGGTTCACATAGCTATCCAACTAGGGGAGGGAGGAGTACAATGTTTTTTTTGTTAGTTACTTAGCTGTATCCAAGAAAACTGGGCTTCTGTATCAAGGAAGAAGGGGAAAATGTATATTGGCTAGATAGCTAGGAATCTTGCCAAAAATACCCATTTGTATTTTAATTCTTTCCTTAATGGTGTAACTTCTCATATACTTTAATTCAGCCTAATAAATTATTGAATGTGTATTATACCTTTCTACCTTTCTACTCTTCAGCACAGTTCCCTTTCTTGGAATGTCCTTCCTTTTCTGTTCATTTAAATCCAATCCATTTTTTCAAGATCAGCTTTAAATTTAACCTTCTTTGATAAAGCTCACTAGAGTATTCCAGCTTGAAGTATTATTTTTCCCCTCTAGATAACACTAAGCAATTGTTAGAGCAATTCATTTGTTGAATAGTCATACTTCCTTATGAAATTTCGTATTCCATTGTTTATAACAGGTTTTAATGTTTATTTTATATTATATTTTTTATTATGATTTCTCAGATTGCTAGCTGGATGGAGTTTTATGATTGTCCACTGGAAGTTTATAATCTGATTTTTTGCACTACACTCTATATATAATCGTACACAATATTTATTCAGTGACTTTGACAGAGTTACTACTGTCAAGAAGACTTCCTTGAATATTTGGGGTACCTTATCATTTTGTAACTTTAGTGTCTTCTCTAACAGGCCAGTGTTCTGAAAAAGACTGCATGGGAATGGCTTGCCTTATGATGACAGAAATGGAAGCAACGTCCACATCTCCTATACATCAGAATGGTGATATTCCTGGAAATGCTAATTCTACGAAGCAAATAGATCCAATCCTTCAGGTGTATCTTTACCATTCCCTTGGGAAAGCTGAGGGAGATTATCTGAAGTTTCCAACTGGAGAGTATGTCGCAGAAGAAATTTGTGTTGCTGCTTCTAAAGCCTGTGGTAAATATTAAAAATCAGTACTTTTCTTTTTTATTAATAGATCATTTGATTGTGCTGTTCTAATACAGTGTACATATATAATGTATTATGACTGGCAGGTGTGTTTTCACATGCATGAAAAATGAGAACAGTACTAGAGTGAAAGTTAAGGTGACTCTGCCTTTGGCTGGATATCAAGACAAATTGAAACTTATTAATGTTCACTGAGAACTCTTTATAAGACAATGTAAGGTGACTGAAGAATCCTATGTGGGATGTCTTATAAAGTAAAGCTACATCCTAAATGTGACATGGAAACAAAGTGTTGGAATATGTATTTAATTTAAAATCTTTATTAAATGTTTTATAACTGTGATCAACAAATCATTTTTTTCCAGTTAGCTTCTGAGAATTTCTATCAACCTGTCTTTGCATATACAATTTTCTTGCTTCTTCGGTTTATTTTTAAATTGTTTTTACTCTTGAGACGTGATTATCTCTTCATAGTCTATCCAAAACTATGAAAAAAAAATATGAAAACAAAACAAAACAAAACTATGGACCATAGAACTCTTTCTAGAACTGAAACGTTTTAGTGGACCACTGAGGTTACTAAGGAACCAATTACCATATTATCTAATTTTTAAGTGTTCTTTTAATACAAAGAGCAATTGATTGTTTTAAATAATAAGGTTTTAATTCTGGAGATAAATGTCTAATAAAATATTTATAAGAAACTGCTATCGTGTTAATTTATCCTGTTTTATTTAACAGTGTAGATGAGGTTAACTGATCAGTAAATGCCATTAATGTCAGTTGGAGGAAATGATTTTCACATCCCCAGTTTTGAAATAGGATATGATAATATAGTAAAGGTCACTGACACTAATTGGAGGATGAACAATTTAAATTTTTAAACAGCATGTAGACTAAACCATGAATAGCAAAAACAATCCTGGCAACAGGGCAAGGCAGGGGGCATCACAATCCCTGAACTGAAATTATACTATAAAGCTACTGTGATAAAAACACATGTTACTGGGACAAAGACAGACCTGAGGACCAATGAAACAGGCTAGAAGATGCAGAAACAACTCCAAACACACTTAAATACCTCATCTTCGACAAAGGAGCCAAACACCCTCACTGGAAGGAAGATAGCCTCTTTAACAAATGGTGCTGGAAAAATTTGCTGGCCACGTGCTGAAAATTAAAACTAGATACATGTCTGTCACCATATACTAAACTAAAATCGAAGTGAGTCAAAGATCTAAACATTAAAACAGAAACACTAAACCTACTGGAGAATAGAATAGGAGGAACTCTCAAAGACATAGGGGTAGGAAAAAAATTTATGAACAGAACTCAGACTGCACGGGAAGTAATACAAAGAATCAGTACTTGGGACCTCATCCTACTAAAAGGCTTTTGCACAGCAAAAGAAATCATTTAATAGAGCAGGAGGAAAAACTGCAGACTGGGAAAACTTTGCCAGCTGCCCCTCAGACAGGGTCTAACATCTAGAATATGTAAAGAACTCAAAAAAAATCACCCCCCCCAATATAAAGACCCAATCCAAAAATGGGCATCTGAAATGAATAAACACTTCCAGATGAAGAAGTAAAAATGGCAAATAAACATATGAAGAAATGTTCAACATCACTGGTCATTCGAGAGATGCAAATCAAAACATCACTAAGATTCCATCTCACTCCAGAAAGAATAGGTATTAAGAAATCAACTAAAATAATTTTTAAGTTTAATGAATCCAGATACAGGTTTCCTAGAACATTTGCTATTTTAGATTATTTATTTCAGAATTTGTATAGAAAGTCTACCATTGTAAAAATACTGAAGATACCCATAATTTCTATTATAAATCTAATTACGTTTGAAAGTTTTGGATTTGTTTTTAGGACCCAACAAATCCTAACAAAAAACTCTGTCGTGGTAGGAATTTCAAAGTAACTATATTCCTGGTTCTTCTTTGTCAACCTTCAATTTTATGTTTTCACCTTAATGGCAGTTTTAACTCAGTCCATATTAAAACACTGATTAAATGCTCAGTTAGTTTGTTTAGTAGATTTGATAAATTGTTACACAGCAGATACAGGGAGTGAGAAGGCATAGAGCATAGAAAATTGAACCATCATCCTGTCCCTTTTTGGCTTTGGCTTTGGTGAATTCTTTTTTTCTCTCTATTTATTTTCTGTCTCATTTGACACGAAGCTAAATTTAAGTTTAATAGGCTCCTCTGTATTTTTCTCATAGTTTGTTTTGGGAAGAGCAAGTTGCTTTACTGTGTTATGTTTGAGACCCATTCAGCTACCAAGAACTACTGATAATATAGCTGTTTAAAATATGGATACAAAAGCTAATAACAAAATTATTACATTAATATAAATTTTAAGTTATATTTTAAATATTACTTTTTAAATTAAAAGTTGTAAGTATTCTCTGGAAATAATTCTTTTAGCCAAAATTTATTGTTTCGCTTTGTTTTAAAGACCAGAAGGAAATCTAGTATAGTTAAATACCAATAGTCCTAATGCCATTACCACACTGTAGGGATCATTGTAGCTTCATGCCAAGTTTTTTTTTTTCCTTCTGTTTTGTGGTGTGGGGGGTTGAACCTAGGGCCCTGCACATGCTAGGCAAGCACTCTATCACTGAGCTACACCTCCATCCTAGGAGTAAATTTTTAAATCAGAAAGTATGAATCTTCCAACTTTCTTGTTGTTTTACAAGATTATTTTGGCAATTTTAATCCCTTTGATTTTTATTGAATTTTATGATCGACATCAACTTCTGCAGAAGTAACAGCTGAACTTTCAGTAATGTTTGCATGGTTTATATAGGTCTATCTGGGGAATGTTGCCATCTAAACTATAGCAAGTCTTCCAGTCCAATACACGAACTGGGATGTCTTTTATCTTTTAATTTTATCCAGCAAGTTTTGTAGTTTTCCGTTTTTTACCCTTAAGTTTACTCACAGGTATTTTATTCACTTGGATTTTAGTATGGGTGGAATTATTTCTTTATTATTCTTTTTGGATTGTTCATTGCTAGTGTGTAGAAATACAACTGATTTTTTTGCGTTGATATTGTATCTTGCAGTTTTGCTGAATAATTTATAAATTCTAATCAGTTTGGGGAATTATTATTGTTGTTGTTGTTTTGGCTTTTTTGAGACAGGGTCTGCCTCTTTGTAGTTCAGGCTGGCCTTGAACTCACTAGGTAGCCCAGTCTGGCCTCAAACTTGAGATGATCCTCCCGCCTCAGCCTCCCAACTGCTAGGATTACAGATATGTGCCACCATGCCTGGCTATTTATTATTTTTATACATAAGAACATGTCATGTATAAATACTGACAATTTTTTTTTTTTTTTTGACACAGGGTCTTACTGCTTAAGTTCAGGCTGGCCTTGTACTCACTATGTAGCATAGACTGGCCTCAAACTTGCAGTGATCCTCTTGCCTGAGCTTCCTAAATGCTGGGATTGTAGGTGTGTACCACCATACCCGGCAAATAGTGACAATTTTAATTCTTCTTTCTCAATTTGGATGCCTTTCATTTATTTATTTTTCTTGCTTAATTGCTCTGGCTAGAATTTCCATTACAGTGTTGAGTAGAAGTTGTGAATGTGGGCACCTTGTCTTGTTTGTGATCTTAAGGGGTAGTCCTTTAGCCCACCAGTGATTAGGTCGTTACTTATGGATTTTTCATAAATTCCTTTGATAGGGTTAAGGAATATTCCTGCTGTTCATAGTTTAAGTGTTGTTTTAATTATAAAAGTGTAGTGGATAACCTGATACTTTTCATATATATAAATGTGGAGATGATACATATTTTTTCCTTTCTTACATTATTTTTATATGTTGAGTCATGGTTGTGTTCCTGGCATAAGCCCCCTCTTGTCATGGTGTATAATCCTTTCCAATATGTTGCTGGGTATAGTTTGCTACTATTTTGTTGAGGAAATTTGCATGTATATTCATCAAGGATATTGGTTCGTAGTTGTTTTTTTTCACCTAGTGTTTTTGTTTGCCTTGGTAACAACGTAACATTGATCTTATTGAATGATTAAGGAAGTGTTCCCTCTTGTATTTTTTGGGAAGATTTTGAAGCAGATTGTTCTTCTTTAAATGACTGATAGAAATCACCAGTGAAGCCACCTGGTCCTGGGTGTTTTCTTCTTGGGAAGTTATTTTTGTGTGTGGGGGCGTAGGGTGCTGGGGATCGAACTCCAGGCCTATGCACTTGCTAGGCAAGTGCTGTACCACTGAGTTAAATCCCCAACCCCGAGAATTTTTTTTTTTTTTTTTTTGTGAAACAGGGTTAATCTTTTTATTTCTTATAGGTCTGTTTAGATTTTCTATTTCTTGAGTCAGTTTTTTAATAGTTTTTCTAGGAATGCTTTCATTTTATCTAGGTTGTCTAGTGGGATATAATTTCTAGTGGTATTTTCTTATAATCCTTTTTATTTTTGTAATAGCAATAGTATTATCCTTGTATTCATTCAATTTATTTATTTATTTATTTAGGTGCTGGGGATCAAACTCAGGGTCTTGTGCTTGTGAGGTGTGATGCACTCTAACCACTGAGCTATATCCCCCAGTCCTCCTGCTTTTATTTTTAATCTTGATAATTTGAATCTTTTTTTCTTATTCAGTTTTGGTAAAAGTTTGTCAGTTTTCTTAATCTTTTCATACAATCAACTTTTGGTTTCATTGATTTTTTAAAACAGTTTTTTCTATTCCTTTGTTTCTACTCTAGTTCTTATTTCCTTCTTTCTGTTGTCTTTGGGTTTAGTTTTCTAGTTTCTTAAGCGTATACAGGTAGGTTACTGACTTGAGATTGTCATTCTTTTTTAATGTAGATGTTTATAACCATAACTTTGTCTCTATCTACTGATTTCTCTGCATCCCGTAAGTTCTCTGCATACCATGCATTTGTCTCAGTATATGTTCTAATTTCCCTTGTGATTTCTTCTTTGACTCACTGATGGTCTCAGTGAGCTTTTTTAATTTCACACATTTGTGAAATTTCTAGCTTCTCTTTTCTTATTGATTTGTAGTTTTATTTATTATGCTGTGGCCAGAGAAGATAAGTTTGGGTGGTTTCAAACTTTACAAATATATTGAGATTCATTTTGTGACCTAACTTGGCTAATCCATATGCACTTGAAAAAAAAATGTGTATTCTGCCATTCTGTGTCTCTTGGATCTAGTTGATTTATACTGTAGTTCAACTCCTCTGTGCTTCTATTGTTCTTCTGTGTATGTTTTCCGCCCATTATTGAAAGTGAAGTATTGAATTTTCCAGCTATTTATTTTGAAATTGTCTATTTCTCCTTTCAGTTCTCAATTTTTAGTTCTTAGGTTTTGGGGCTAATTTGGTAAGTTTGTTAATTTGCTAGACTAATATGTTTATAATTTTGTATCTGCTTGAAGGATTGACACTTTCGATGATAATGTTCTTTTTTGTCTTTCATAAAAATTTTTGATTTAAAATCTGTTTCGTCTTTCAGAACAATCGTGCCAGCTTTCTTTTGCGTACTGTTTTCCTGGATTATCTTTTTCTAGTCTTTTTTTGTCAATGTGTATGTGTCTTTTTTAAAGTGAATTTCTTGTGGACAATATATACTTGAGCTATGTATTTTTTACCCATTCTGTCAATGTCTGTATTGAATTGAACAGTTTTATTAATTTACATTTGAAATAGAGATAGAAAATATAGTTTCTACCATTTTTCTGTCTTTTCTATTTATCTTTTATTTTTCTTGTTCCTTAGTTTCTCATTGTTGCCTTCTTTTGTGTTTTATTATTATTCCTTAGTAGTACACCTTTTCGATTCCTGTCTCATTTTCCTGTATGTATACTTTTTAGTTATTAGGAGTTACCACAGGAGTTAAAAATTAATCTTAAATTTATTAGTATCTTTTGAATTAATTCCACCTCAGTAGTTTGAAGAGCCCTGCATGTATATAGTTCTGTCTCTTCACACTTATGTTGTTGTTTTACTAGTCACATCTTTATACGTCGTACATCCATTAACATATATTTATAACTATTAGTTTATTCATTTGTTTTTTTAATCGTATAGGGAAAAATAGGGATTACAATAAAAATACAATAATACTGGATATTATATTTACCTAGATAGTCACCTTTATCAAATTTCTTTATTTCTTCACATGCTTTTGAGTTACTTTTCCATATTTGTCATTTCCATCTGAAGGGCGCCCTTCAACATTTCTTGTAAGGCAAGTATACTAGCAACAAACTCCCTCAGCTTTTGTTTTATCTAGGAATGGCTATGTTTCTCCTTCTTTTTTTGTTTTTTTGAGACAGGGTTTCACTATGTAGTTCAGGCTGGCCTTGAGCTCACTATGTTGCCCAGGCTGGCTTCAAATTTGCAGCAGTTCTCCTACCTCTCCCTCCCAAGTGCTGGGATTACAGGCTTGCACCACCACACTAAGCTCTCCTTTATTTTTGAACAGTCATTTTGTCAAATATAACATTCTTGTTTGACAGGTTTTTTTTTTTTTTCTTCGAGCACTATAAATATATTATGTCACTGTCTTATGACCTTAATGGGTTTTTATGAGAAATTCGCTGTTAGTTTTATAGGGAATAAAAGGGAATTTCTCGTTAGTAATGTCACTTCTCTCTTGTTTTCAGAATTGTTCCTATTTTTGTCTTTCAACACTTTGTTTTTTTTATATATTGATATGCATAACTCCACATTTGTTTTTCTGGGATGTGGCTTCTTGGATTTGTAGTCATGTTTTTCACCAAATTTGGGGAGTTTTTGACTATTATTCTTCCAATACTCTTTTCTACTATCTGCCATTTTTCCCTCCACACACATGCACGCGCATACACACACAAACTTGGCTCATTCTTCTTCTTTCTTGCTTTTCAGAGTGGATAATTTTAATTGATCTGTCATCAAATAGATCAAGTCTATCATCAAGTTAGCTAATTCTTTCTTGTATCTGTTTAAATCTGCTTTTGACATTCTTTCGTGACTTTTAATTTCATTCAGATAAAATATTTTTATTTTTTACAGCACTTTTCTGTATATTTTAGCTCCAGAAGCATTAGCAATGAATGCACATTCCTGCCTCCATATTGGTGTATGTTTTATGACTTTTGCCTGAAAGCATACATAGAATATCTAAATCGTAAGGTGCTTTCTGCTTATGTATTACTTTTTCAGAACCTTTTGTTGAAGTTTTTACTTTACTGTCCCTCTTGATACTTCTATTATTTCTCTTCTGTACTTCTGTTTTCCTGTGGTCTTTACTGTCATTGTATGTAGTGTTTTGAATTGTAATTTTCCAGTGGCATCTTTGTCTCATCTGCTAATACAAGATACTTAAAAGTGAGGCATTCTTTTTCATTTTTTAACTCCAGTACCCACCTTGTGGCTGTTACAAATGACTCTTTTACATTAGTGGAAAGATAACTAGTCTTACTCTAGAATATGGAAATGAATGGCAATCCTGATAATGGCTTGGGACAGAAAGACTCACACTGAAGTGATATTAATAGGTAAGAGTGAAAAGAATTTGGACTTGGTATTTAGGGAAAGAAAAAGAGTTTAAAATGACCCTGAGGTTTCTTTGAGGTCCTGTCTTTTCATTATAAAGTATATTTCAAATACACTAGCACTACTTTTTCTTTCATTCTAGCACAATGCAATTCATGTTCACTACTGAGAAAAAATGGAATAAGTATAATAAAGAATTGCAATTTTGGAATAAGAAATCGGTGACTAAACATGACTTACAAATGCCGTCTTTTGTTACTTGTTTGCAGGAGTGACCTAAATATTTTTTTTCAGTGTATATCCCCCTTTTTGATGCCTGTGTGCCAGTTTATATGTACTTGTATTTATTTTTTAATTTTGATACCTATAGTTAAGGTTCAGTTTTACTTATGTTAAGAAACCATTATTCATCATTTAATAAATCCTGATATATGAATATGAATTCAATTTTCATGCTTTCTGTATATGCTCTTTTGTTTGAAAAATCACAATATTGTCTTGTTCCAAAAAAATCCTGAAAATTGTATGCTAAGAATAATGATTAAAATTTTATGTAAATGATATTTATACTACATGGTAATTTTTAAATTAAAGTTCTTCATCTAGTGTTCTTCTAACAGTCCATGTCAGATCTTTTATGGTGCCTTTTTGGGCAGTTTCATCTCCTATAGTGTGTCTTGTGTACCTGGAACAATAAATAGGCAAAACATTTTATGGGGAGAGGAGAGGTAATATCTTCTAGATTAAAGAAGTAGTATGTGTAGGCTTGGAGGTAGGAGATTCTAATGCTAATTATTTGATTGATTAGGTGATAATATTCAAATTTCCAACTTTAAAACATTTTTTTCAATACAGAATCAGCCTAGTATTTTGTCAAATTGAGTGGCATTATTGCCTTACATTTATCTTAAAGTTTATATGTCTTATTCTTTATATCTTGAAGATGACTTATAGAGTAAACCTTTCCTCTTATTTTGATAATGATTTTCCTTTTTTGCCCTTTCTTTTGTTATCTTTTCCGTTCTCCTTTTTTTCCAGTTTAATTTTTACTTGAAGTTTTGCCATTTATATTTAATGAATCCTTTTTTAAAAATTAAGTTTCTCCTCCCGTATAATTTTACCTTCCTTTTACCTTTGTCCTATCCTGGTAACTAGGGCAATAATCTCTTATGAATGTTTGTAATTTTTCCCATTATCACGTAGTCATTGTGATTTTAGAAAGACAGTTCTGTTCCTCCACCCCTCCTTTAGGATTTTGAGGTCATTATGTTATAAAATGAAATCATATTCTGGTGTATATCCTGCTTTTCTTATGAAAAAAAACACATTGTGAAAAATCTGTTTAAGCCAACTACTTTTGCTCTAGGTCATTGTTTGTGTTGAATTTCAAAATAGTCCGAAGGATGGATTATACTACGAGCATTTTTAATATCTTCTGCTCTTAAATTTGTATTTTGTTTTGTTTCTACTTTCTTACCACAGGACTAGCCCTTGAGGAGTACATAGGTAAGGTTGCTGGCTCGAAAGTTTATTTTAAATTTTATTAATGATTACTCAAAATTCTTTTTCTTTCTCAGAAGTTGTACCAGTTTATATTTTTAGCAATACTGTAACATAGTAATCTTTCCACACAATTCATTAGTAGATGTTATTCTTAGTATTTTTGCTAGATGAATGAGTATACAGTGCTGTCACATAGTTTTCATTTGCATTTCTTTCTATCCTAAGTATTACTATCTTTTTGCATGATTATTAGAAATGTGGATTTGTTCTATAGTAACTTATTTCCACTTTTGCATTTTTACTCTTTAATCCTGATTTTTAATTATAAAATACTTCAAGTAGTATTTTATGTAAAAATAAAATACACACCAGTGTACCGAATACTCAACTTTTCAAATTCGTTATTTTGCCATTTTACTTCAGACATTTCTCTAATATATTATTGGGATTAATTATATTAATAGATTTTTCTAATCTAGCTATCTCTGCAATCCTAGGATTAAATAAATGAACTTTGTCATCATTTTTAAAAGGAACATTGATGGATTCAATTTGCCATTACTTAGTTTAGGATTTTTTAAGTCTATTTTGATAAGCACAATTACCCTTTTGTGATGTTTCTGACTGATTTTGATATCATAGTCTCACTAAATGCATCAATTTCTCTGTTCCTCTGTGAGCCGTAATAAACCTTTCCTACTTTAAGTTGTGCGTGTTGAGTATTATGTCTCAGCCACAAGAAAGTAACTAAAACTTTGGTACTGAGATTCAGATTTTGGTGTGACTACCTGATTGTGTGGTTCAGAAACCTTTAGAACTGACTTGAGGGAAGAATTTGGAAAGATTTGGAGATGCTGGCTGGAGAAGGAGCCCTAGAATGCCGCAAGC
The DNA here is from genome assembly GCA_004026905.1 of Hystrix cristata. Lineage (NCBI taxonomy): Eukaryota > Metazoa > Chordata > Mammalia > Rodentia > Hystricidae > Hystrix > Hystrix cristata. Next base: position 39,177 of record PVJO010010239.1, read on the forward strand.
TAAGCTGGCTGGGAGATTCAGTTTGGAGCCCAGGCCAAAATGTTAACAGTAATGCAGCTGGTAAAGAGATTTCAGTTGGGAAGAAGGATTCCATTGGCAGTTGGACTCCAGGCCATGTGTGTTATGCTGTGACAGATTTGTCTGCATTTTGCTCCTATCTGAAGACTTTGCAGGAGACAGATTAAGGGTAGCTCACTAATTAATCTGTCAGAGCGAATTTCAAGGAAGCGAAACATACATTCTATGGCTTGGGTACTGTTGGCAGCCTTAAGCCAGCTCTACACTGAAAATCAAGAGCAAATGGCCCAGTTGAATGATGAAAAAGTTTTGAGTTTGGCAAGAAAGGAAAGTCTGGTAAAGTTGGGGCCTGTAGAGATGGAGTACAACAGAGAAGAGCTTGTTTGCTGAAAAGATTACTATTAAAAAGAAGTCAAGTACCTTGGAACAGGAAAGTAGGAAAAATAGTTTGAAGGGGACATACAAGGCTGCACCCTTCAGAGACTCACAATTGCAAAAGTGAAGGACTGCTTTGAGAAGAGAGCCCCAGGGCACCATGCTCCAGAATGGCAAATGCCTGGAGAATTTGTGGATTCAGTTCATAACACTCAGTCATTCAGGCACTCAGAGGCCCCTACGGCCATGATAGAAGAAAGCCTGGCTATTGGTCTAACTATCAGCAGACCTTGGCATTATCCGTGTGTTGCTGGTTTTACATGCATGCATAGTGCAAGAGTTGTGGAGTCAGGAAGGCTTGCACCCAGATTTCAGAAGAAGGCCTGGGAATCTGGGCAGTGTGCTCCTGAGAGGGCAGTGTGTGGAAGCTGTGAGAATGAAGCCGAAACAGTGGAGACCACAGGATTTTGGAAAGGTCTGGAATATGGAACTTCTGAGGAGAGCCACAAGGAGTGAGCAAAGCCAGCCCAAGAAAGAAACCATGAGGGCTACAACCACAGGTGTTGCTGTAGGGGTGAGGCCACCAAAACCCTTTAGAGTTCACATCTCATCACAACTTGCCCTGGTTGCTGGATATGGAACTATAGAATTTAATGTTTTCCCTCTTAGGTTTTGATCTTGGTTTGGTTCCATTCCTTTCTATCCCTCTATTTCTCTCTTTTGGAATGGAAATATCTACCTTGTGCCTTTGTATATTGGCAGTGTTTAATTTTCTTTTGATTTTTTTGGGGTTCACAGCTAAGAGTTTGTTTTAAATCTCAGAGGAGACTTTGTATTTGGACTTTTCAGCAGTACTGAAACTGTTAGGACTTTGGCAACTCTTAGAGATGGATTAAAAAGTGCATTTTGCATAAAGAGATGAGCATGAGTCTTGGGAGCCAGGGGCAGAAGGTTATGGTTTGTGTCTAGATGTTCCCTCAAAGCCTAATGTGCTCATAGGTGGGGCTTTTGGGAAGTGATAGATTATGGATGTGTGGTACTCATTATTAGTCAACTGATACATTTTTAGCTAAATGTGATTTTGGGAGATGAAGCTTGGTGGGAGGAGGTGGGTCATGGGGGTGTGGCCTAGAAGAGTATGCCTCCCTTCCTCTTCCCTTGATTATTCTCTCTTCTTCCTACTTCCATCCCCCTCTTCCCTGTTGCCCTGCCTTGGAGTCAGCTGACCATGCTTTGAAAACTCTATGAACTATTAACCAAAATAAAGTGTTCTTCTTTTAAGTTGTGGGTGTTGGGTATTATGTCTCAGCAATGAGAAAGTAACTAAGACATATACTTAAGACGGAATCGTCTTTTGTGTTCAGTTGAACTCATGTAAATCCCATCTGGCCCTAATCATTTTTGTTTTTTCTTATGCTTCCTTTTTTCTTTTTCCTTCTTCTTTCTTTCTTCTGTATTTTAAGTGAATATATTCTGCATGTTAAATGATTATTTTCCATTCAAGTTTTTTTATTGTTGAAACTTTTTTAAATTGTATTTTTCTGAAAATTGTTCATTTGCCTGTTTTCAAACTTGTTGGTACTGTGTTGTTCCAGTATTCTTTTTGCCTTTATAATCTCATAATTATGCCTTTAAAAATTCATAGTGAGGGATTGGGGATTTAGGTCAGTGGTAGAGTGCCCTCCTAACAAGTGCAAGGCCCTGAGTTCAATCTCCAGCACCCCCCCACCAAAAAAAGATTCATAGTATAGCCACGTGTGATAGATAGTACACACCTGTAATCTCACAGTTTGATGGAGTGAGGCAGGAGAACCACAAGTTTGAGCCCAGACTGGGCAATTTAGCAAGACTGTTAAAAAAAAAAAAAGGCTTGGGAATGTAGCTCAGTGCACAGGCCCTGGGTTCAATCACCCTACTCACCCCTCCACCCCATCATAGTGCGTGTACCTCTTTTTATTCTTTTTCAAACTTGACAAAGACATGCTTACTGTGTTGATCATTGTGAAGAATCATTTTTTGTTGATTGTCTTTATCGAATCTTTATTTTCTCTTAACTTCTGTTTAACATAGCCTCTTTCCACTTTCTTTGGGATAACTGTTTTCTAATGTATTGAGTCAGACACTTAGATCACTCTGTTATTTTCTAATATAAGCAGGTTATATTACAGTTTCCCCTTTCAAGTATCACTTTAGTTGTGTTCTGCAACTTTTAATACTTGGTATTTGAGAATCATTCATTGTAAATGTGCATTAGTTTTTGTTATATTTTTTCCTTGACTTTGTGAAATATTTAGAAGTATTTATATGTAATAGAATGAACATAAGGGCTGGGGATTTAGCTCAAGTGGTAGAGTGCTTGCCTGGTAAGTGCAAGGCCCTGGGTTCAGTCCCCAGCACCGCCCTGCACAAAAAAAAAGAATGCATGCAAGGATACATTGTATAAGTTTCTACTGAATGTTTTTACATATAACTTGCTGAAAGTGTTACTTATCTATAGACAGTTGTTAATAGTTTAAATTCAGAATTTAAATCCTTGTTGTCAGTGTGAAGTTTTTGACATTTCTGTATATAATGGAAAAGAATAAAAAATTATTAGAATACAAATACTTTTTTGTGAAGCTTATGTTTCAAATGTAGAGTATTAATTTTTTTACATATGCATGTCTGATTTAATTGATGTGTGGCTAGAAAACATGGTATATATGATTATATTTTGGCATTTGTGAAGACTTGTTTTGTATTCTGGAGGATTATCGTGTGCATTTTTGTGTATGTATGTGTGTAGGTAAATGTTTTGTTCAGTGTTCTGCAACCTTTTATGTGTCTTCTGAAATATCTGAAAAATATTATATCCTTCCACATCTTAAGTTGATATTTAGAATCTTTTTATGGTTAAGTTTAAATAGTGTAAAAGATGCAATTACTAGTATATTATGTAAAACTTTTTATTGTAAAATGATACTGCTTTATTGTTCTTTAAAAAGTATCCAATGAGTTGTAAGTATTTTAGTAATTTTATTACCTCAATATTAATTAAAATATACATATACAGACATACACATATGCACACATACACGTGCACACACACAAGGACTTGAAAGTCTTTAGTTAAGAGAAACTTGAAGGTTTGAATCTTCATTCCTGCACAGAACAGTTAAAATAGTGGATAGAATTTTTTGTTTGTTTTAAATCTGCATGAAAGGATCCTACCATGTTTTAACACATAGGGAAAAAAGATAATTGATTTAAAAACTCAGTTTGAGATGATGTTCTGCCAAAAGACTTCTGTTGTTACTGTATTTTTCCATATTTAACTTTATTCTATTACAAATTGTAATGTTATGTAAATATCCAGTTAACTGTTAGAATCATTTTTTTCTCCTTTGTTTGTAGGTATCACACCTGTGTATCATAATATGTTTGCTTTAATGAGTGAAACAGAAAGAATCTGGTATCCACCCAACCATGTCTTCCATATAGATGAGTCGTCCAGGCATAATGTACTCTACAGAATAAGGTACTTTCTTACACAAAGTGACTTATTAGAAAAGGGGCAAAGTGGGAAAGACTATCAGCTACATAATTTGATGATTATAATGTTTGGTATGGTGTTGCGTTACTTTACTACTTGTGATTGTATTTAAAAACATTTAAAAGTGGGGGGAGGTGAGAATGGCTTTTATTAGTAAAATCTTAAGTGTTTGGAATATTACTGATTTCCTAGGAAATTTGATGTTTTGTACAATAAAATACAATCTCACATCTCTTAGTAAATAACTGTTTTTAAAGTGGAAATGAAGGGCAGTAAAATCTTTGGCAATGTTTGCTTGCAACCTTAAATTGTAAATTGATTTTTAGTTGATTTATCATAATGTGTAATGCCTATTTAGAGAAATTAAGGAGTATTTTTGTTCTCAAAAGGAGGAAACAAAGAAATAAGTTTAATTTGTATCTCATAAATAACTATAATTTTACAAATACTTTATTTGTATATATATGTAATTTAATTTTCATCACAAATTCAAGATGGAATATATATATGTACCAATTCCTCAAAATGTGTGTATCTCCAATATTATGTATGGTGAACATATACTAATGAAAAAATAGGAGTGCCATGTTAAAGAATCTGATACTTTGATATGTTACTCATGATTATTTGTGATTTTAAAAGTAGGAAATGGCAAGAGTTCAAATCCAGATCTAGTTTGCTTCATAAGATTGCCTTTTAATCGCCTTATGTGTACCTAATTAAAGAGATAACGTATGTATAGTATTAACATTGTGTCTGTCACTTGGCGGGCTCTTAGTAAAGTTTAGTGTTGCATTGCTTCTGTCCTTCCCCCTATTCTGTATAAAAATATGTAGTTAGCTGTGTTTGAATTTTATGATTTCTAAGGTCTGATTTTCACTGAGTTTTTACTTTTTTTTTTTTTTTTTTTTTTTTTTTTTTTTTTTTTGATTTTCACTGAGTTTAACAGATTTTTTGATATAATTATTGAGACAACATATTTAATACAAGTTCAGTAAATGTATAATTAACTAACTTGTAAAAATAGCATTCTTGTACATTAAAAGCACCCAATTTTACATGATAAAGATTCTTTTAAAAATAGCTACAAAAACCTTAACTAATCGAATAATCTTAATTATTATTATGACATGACAATATACTGAGACAGTATGGGAAAACTACAAATTTTTTTCAAAAATATGAAGAATGAGAGCATAATACAGCTATTTGTCAGCATCCATGGGGCATTGGTTCCAGCATCCTCCTTGGATATCAAAACCTTTAGGTGCTCAGTTCCATTACATAAAATGTCATAGGATTGCATACAACCTATGCATATCCTGTTTATAATTTAAATTGTCTCTAGGTTATTTATAATATGTAATACAAGGGAAATTGATTGCTATGTAACTAATTGTTATACTGTGGTGTACAAGGAATGAGAAGAAATACATAATGTTCAGTACAAATGTGGTTTTTTTCCAAATACTTTCCATCTGTAGTTGATTAAATCTATAAATGTGGAACTCACAGGTAGGAATGCCTCTGACTGTACTGGATGGGAAAGATGGAATGCTACAAGGATATGGCTTTTTCTTAAAATATAGGATTAACTGTAATCCAGTTAAATCTCAAAAAAGTCATTTTAGAGAAGTTATCCCATTGTTACAGTTAATCTAAAATTATTAATTAAATGGAATGGTCATGAGAAAGAAGACATGTTTGGCAATTATAAAATATTCTGTGTTGGATATCATCAGTTGTGAAACTCTTCAGATGGTATCTGTTATTGTGGTATAATTAAGTTCATAATCATAGCATAAATATGAAATTTTTTATGTCAAGGGGAAGGAAAAAAGATTGGTCAATAAATGATGGCGGGACAGGTGATTAGCTATTTGGGTAACTTTCTACCTTTTTACTTGAAAACGTGTATCATAATATATTTTAGATTGGTTAAAGAGTAGAGTGGTATATAAATAGGAATTAAAAAAAATCATACCATAAAAGCCTGAATTGGAGCTGGATGTGGTGTCACATGCTTATAATGCCAGTACTCTGGGAGACTGAGATGGGGAGGATTTCAAGTTTGAACCCTAACCTGGGCAATGTAGTGATGTAGTAAGACTCTGTCTCAAAATAGAAAAATAAAGGACTAAGGATGTAGCACAGTGTGAAGTTTTTGGGTTCGATCTCTAGTACAGAAAAAATAAACACATTAAAGAAAAACCCTTAATTGGAATTGAACACCTATGAATTCCATGGGAAAATATCATTTAAGCTTCAAAATAGTAGAAGTCATATGATGCTGATTGCTGTTATTCACTATAAAAAGTTTTAAACCTCTGAAGATTAAAATAAACTGTTAAAATTAAAAGTTTAATTAAAATTAAACTTTAAAGATAGTTTCAACAAGTAAAATAAAAGGTTAGTATTTTTACAAATCTAAAATTAAAAATACTATGTCTATGATTAATTAATTAAAGTATTTGAAGTGTTATTTCACACAAGAATGATGAGTTAATGGCCTTTGGGAGAAACAAAAGCTTAGTTTCACTAGTTGAGAATGAGTACTTGTAATTGTGAAGCCCAGAACCTCTCATGATTAATAAGCTGTTGAAAATCTAATAATACGTAACTTCTGTGAAAAGTAATTTTAAAATACTTGCAATTCTTTTGTCACATGTTGTTCATCATGATTTTTGTGGTGATTTTTAGATTATAGGTGTTCTTGTGAAATAGTCCTCTGTTCCTTACAGAGAGACAATAAAAACAATATGGAATAGTTCATGATTATAAAAAGAAAGGAAAGGGAAATACTAATAAAGATTGAAAAGAGACATTTTAAAAATGATAAAGAGTATCTACCAAAACCAAACAATTATTTTTCCTAGTAAAATGTTAGAAGCAATCTCTTTAAAATGAAGAAGAACAGAGCTGGGTGCCTTGGCTAACACCTGTAATCCCACCAGTGCTCTGAGAGGCTGAGGCAGGATAGAAAATTTGACTCTGGCCCAGGCAATTTAGAGATTTAGTGAGACCCTGTCTCAAAACAACAACAATAACAACAACAACAAACAAAAAAGGAAGGAATAAACAACAACCAACACTAGGGGATAGCTAGTGTGAGGGCCGTGTTTTCAATCTCTAGTACTGAAGAAAAAAAGAAAGAATAGGACAAAAATGACCAAGGTGTGGTGCCCACCATCACTACATGAATTCAGCATTTTAGTGGAATTTCTAACCAGTATAGCAAGAGAAGAAAAATAACTAAAATGTTTCAGGACTAGGAACAAAGAAGCGATATAGTTCTAAATGTAGAAAATATGAATGAAGATACAGGCATAAGTTTATCAGTATTTTAAAATATCATTGATTTCTGTATACCACCAGCAAACAGAAAAGAAACCATTTAAAATGCAAACTAACAGCAAAGAATTTATCTAGGATTAAAACTATCCAAAATTAGACTTGCATACAGATTTTTTTGTTTTTTGCAGTTTTGCTGTTTTTGCAGTTTTGATTTTTGCAGTTTTGGAGACTGAACCTTGGGCTTCATGCATGCAAGGCAAGCACTCTACCACTGAGCCACATTCTCAACCCTTTTCAGATTTCAACACTACATATTTGTATTATTTAAAGAAGCTTTCTAGTATGCTATATGGAATCGACAGGGTATCAATATATTATTAAGAATATTTTCCTTTGCATTTTGTATATTTACTTCATCTTATGCACTTAGTATATCTTAAAATGCATGTCCCAGATCAACACTTCTTTTTTTAAAGGGACAGATAGTAAATATTTTAGGCTCTTTTTGGGGGGTGGGTGGTGGAGATAGAACTCAGGGCCTTGTGCTTGCTAGGCAAGTGCTGTACCACTTGAGCTAAATCCCCAGCCCCTAGGCTTTTTTTGAGTGTACTTTTTCTATTGTAACTGTTCAACTCTGTTAGACAATATGTAATTGAGTGGGCATGGTTGTTCTCAGTAAAACTTTATTTACTAAAACTGACAATGGGCCAGATTTGACCAGTTCGCTAATTTCTGCTCAAGAATTAAAAATCATTTCTCATACTAAATTAGAGTAGAAATGAGTTATTTCTATTCTAAAACTAAGGGGTTGTATATCGGTAGTTACCTGTAACCATAAGTTCCAAGAAAAGTCTATCCAGAAACTATCCAAAAGAGGATTTTATAAGTTTTTTTAAAAAAACTCACTTGACGGTGGCTATTCTTCATTTCCTTTGTACATATTTAGGTGTTATATCAAAGCAATGTGAAAGAACAATAGTTTAAAACTGTTGAAGGCTGAAGGTTGATGAATGGATAAAGAAAATGTGAGATATATATATATATATATATATATATATATATATACACATACACACACACACACACACACACACACACAGTGGAATTACTTAGCCATAAAGAAGAATGAACTCATGTAATTTTTAGGAAAATAGATGGAACTAGGAACCATCATCTTAAGTGAAATTAGCCATACTCAGAAAAAGTTAAATATCACATTTTCTCTTATATAAGAAGCGTAAAAATACATAAGTTAGTAAATAACATGAAGGGGAGATGTTAGGAAACCAGGACATAGACTTTTGGAGAAGGGGAAGGGTATCATGGGGGAGTATTGAAATTGAATATATTAAATATGTGAACCAACTTCCCAAAGCAAACCCCATCATTATGTAATATTAACATGCAGTAATAAAACATGATAGAGGTCATGGTGTATACAAATATAATTTATATGATAGCACAAAGGGAATGGAACAAAGTTTTTCTATATTGATGTAATTAATATGGCATTAATAAAAACTAGATTATTTTAAATTGTTAATTATAATGCCTAGCAACTTCTAATAACTCAAAAATATATAGCAAAGAAAACAGCGAAGGATTTAAAATGATCAGCCGGAAAATATTTTTAGCACAGAAAACAATATTGAAGGACTAGATGAACAACGATAACAAAAACAAGCTATACAGAAAAGAAGTAGCACAATAAAAGACATAAATCCAACCTTAACAGTAATTTCCTTCCCTCCACTCAGAGGACAGAAGGAATGCTGGGGATGGTGGTGTATGCCTGTAATCCGAGCACTTGAGAGGCTGAGGCAGGAGGGTCACCACAAGTTCGAGGACAGATTGGGCTACATAGTGAATTCAAGGCCAGTCTGAACTACACAGCAAGACCTTGTCCTAAACAAACAAACACAAAAGACAGAAGGAATGGATAAAAACATCCAAATACATGCTGTCTGTAAGAATCATGCTTTATATTCAAAGTCACAAATGGGTTGAAAATAAAGAATTTAAAAAACTGCATATTAGAAAATGAGAGGGAAGATCCAAGATGATGGATTAGAGGCAACCAGCACTCACCTGCTTTCCCATGAGATAGAACCAGAACAAAAAGTATAAAGCCACTTGTTGAGGTGGGAGGCCCTGAGATTAGAGCTTAATAACAGAGAAGAAGACCTGAGAAACACAGAAATTTTGGATAATGGATTAGAGAGAGACACAGAGTGCCTCAGCACTGTGGGCTGCAGAGGATGCAGCATGGGAGGGTGAACGGGGTGTTCTCCCTTGATAGGTGTATAGGTGAAAGAAGGAGAATTACAGCAAACAGAATTCAGAATTCAGTACCTTGCAGGCAGAAAGTCTAAACAGGTAAGAGACCTGGGAACTGTATTGTAAGCTGGCTTTAGAGAAGTTCTCTGCACTTCCTGGTACATTTTCACTGAGCTGTGATTGGGAACCATTCCAAGAAAGGCCGTATTGTTTGAGCTTACTGCTCTGGAGATCAAGGGTCCCTGCATTTTCATGATTGTGGGTCCCTGGACTCCATGGTAGTTCACTGCACAGGCTGAGTGGATGGATGCCTTGTGAGTCAGTTTGGTTCCTGTGGGAGAGACTCTGACACAAGTCCCCATTTCACACAGGAGCCAGGTCTGGGGGCAACAGGATTGTGGGCAGTGGGGTTGTGTAGAACCTGTTGCCCCTTCTCACCCAAGCACAAATCCTTACAGTTCCATCACTTCTCTCTACCTGTGTGGCTGTCTGGGGACACCCTGCAGATCCACTGTTTGGACCCTCAGAGTGCAGAGCCTACAGAGCTACCAAGCGACTCGTTACCTGCCGAGTGCATTCTGTGCTAGTCCTTCTAGGTGTGACGCAGCTGAGGGATTCTATCTTCAGCCACAAATCAATTCTGCTAGTCACCTGGCAAGCACCACAGCATGAAGACCTGAGGGTTGAATAATCCTCACGTTCTCTCTGTCCACCAGACACACAGCCTAAGAAGACCTGGAGAAAAGCTTTGATTGGCAGAAGTTTCTATATACACGCTTCCTTCCTAATTTGAATATCTCAGCAGGGAGGAAATTTTTATTTTTTATTTATGCTTTTTTCTTTCTCTCTTTTACCTCCTTTTACTTTTCTCTTTTAATTTTAATTTTTTTTTTGAGTGCTGGGGCTTGAACTCAGGGTCTTGTGCTTGTGAGGCAACTTAATTAATTTTTAAATGTTTTTATTTTTAGTTTTTTTCACATACTCCCCCCACTCTCACCCAGTACCAGGAATTGGACCAAGGACTCATGCATACTAGGCAAGTGTTCTACCACTGAGCTCTATCTCTTGACCTTTTAAAACAATTCTATTTTTTTTGAAATTTTATTTTAATGGTACATTTTAGATGTACATAGTGATAACATTCACCATAGGGGATTTGTACCAGTATGTGATATATCTTGCTGCTTCTTTTTTCCCCGTTCCCCTTCCCTCCCTTCAGGAGGGAGGAAAAAAATTCTATTTTGGAACTGGGTCTCCCTAAATTGCCTAGACTGACCTTGAATTTGTAATCCTTCTGCTTCAGCCTCCTGAATAGCTGGGATTATAGGCATTCACCATGATGCCTGGCTTTATCTTTTTATTTTATTCTATATTTTCTTTCCTTTTTGCTCTTCTGTTGTTATCATTGCTTTTATGATTTTTTATTAATCTGTTTGTTTGTGAGACCAGGGATGGACTTTGTGCATGTTGAGTGGATGCTTTGCTGCTGACCTGCATTCCCAGCTCAACTGAAAGGAACTGCACATAGCTCCAGTCATCACCTAGTCCCATTTAAACTTTGGCAGTACATAAGTTTAAAGCATAGAGGACACAGGATGTCCAGCCAACAACCTCTCCAGAAATGAGCACAGGTAGGGGGAGTCTAAATGCTCTGCTCCTGGACAGTCACACCCACAGCAACAGCAGAAACAATACAGTTGTCATGGACACCACACGTACTAGCATCTTCAGCATTCGTCACCTCCATACCCTATCAGATTGCACACAGCTGACAAGTGGATATGAGTACCATAAAGAGGCACTGTGATCCCGGCCTCAGCCTGTCCATGTCCATGTTTCATTAGGAACAGCACCAGTGTCTAAATGGGATAAAACCTTCAGGCCTTTCATCATGTTTGGGATAGCCAGTGTCAGAATTGTTCTAAAATAACATAGCAAGTATCGCCAGCATCAATAGAAATCCCCACCATCTAATACTGGAGTAGCTCCAGAGGTTACAAGCCACATATTATGTTATACCACACCTGCCTGTATTACCAGAAGATCCCACTTGTGTGAGATGTACAGAGAAAATGGGTTCCCGGGCTCCAGTATAGTATACATTGTGTCAAAATCCACTAATTAGCCACAGAAGTCTCAGAGAGATTACACTACAAAGTCCAGTTGAAATTAGACTCAACTGTGTACAACAAACTGGTACCTCAAGCCACATGGTGTTAAGGCCACTTACTAAAAAGACTGTCACAAAATAGTGGAGGAGGTATCTGTCTCAACAGATGCGCAGATCTTTACACACACACACACGAAATATGAAAAACTGCTATTAGAATGCAACCTAAAGTTTCTAATTTTATGTAATGGATTCCAAAAGTATTGAAGTAGATGAAATAGCAGATAAAGAATACAGAAGAATGATTAAAAAAAACTTTAATGGATTCCAAGAGAATGCAGATAAACAGTTGAATGAATTGAGGAAGACAATGCAAGATATGAGAAATTCATTGAAGATCTTGAGACTTTGAAAAAGAACTGAACAGAATTCTTGAAAATGAAAAATTTAAAAAAGCAAATGAACAAAAAAAGAAAATGAAATACTTGATAAATCAGATTTTAAAAACTTAGTTGAAAGCCTCATCACCACACTAGATGAAATGGAATAAAGAATATCAGATCTTGAAGACAGGTTGGTAAAGTATTACATTCAATAAAAATAAAACATACAAAAGAATGAACAGAACATACAAGATTTTTGGAGCACCTTTAAAAAACCAAATGTCCACATAATTGGTGTACTTGGTAGACAAGCTACCAGCAGAAAGCATAGAAACATGAGAGTAAATCTTTGGGTTCTTAGGTTAGGCAGTGGTTTCTTAGGTATGATACCAAGAGCTGAAGTGAAGAAAAATAAGTTGAGTTTTTTTCAAAATTAAAAACTGTGTAACAAAGGATACAGCCAAGAATGAGAAAAGGCAACTCACAAAATGGAAGAAAATCTTTGTAAATCATCTATCTGATTCTTACATGTAGAATATACGAAGAACTCTTGCAGGTCAACTGTATGACAGTCTGGGGAAAAAAGAGGTAAAGGACTTGAATAGACATACAGGGAAGACATACAAATATCTAACAAGCATGTGAAAAGATGTTCGAAATCATTTAGTCATTAGAGAAATGTAAATCGAAACCACAGTGGGATAATGATTGATCTACTAAGATGGAAAAAATAAGACAATAACAAATATTATTTGGGAAAGATTTGCACTAATTGGGATATTCATATATTGCTGCTCACAATGTAAAGTGGTCTAGCCACTTTGGAAGACAGTTTGGCCATTTTTCAAAAAGATTAGTGTTGTGTTACCATATGACTCAGCAATTTCATTCCCAGATATATATGTGAAAGAAATATACATATAAAGTTTGGTACATGACTGTTCACAGCAGCATTATTTGCATTAGTAAAAAAGAAAAAGGAAACAACTCATGTTTTATCAAGTAATGACTATTCTGTGGATGAGTCTTGCAAACATTGTGCTAAATGAAAAGATTCCATTATTCGAGATATAAAAATATATCTAGAATAGACAAATTTATAAAGATATATTAGCAGTAACTTTCAGTTGGGGAATAAATAAGGGTTTTCTGGGCATGACTGTTATTGGGTATGGAGATTGTTTTAGGCAGAATGAAAATGTTTTAAAATTAGATTGTAGTGATATTCTATGAAAGATCAAATTGAGTACTTTGAATGGGTGAACGTCATAGCATGTGAGTTACATCTCAGTCAGGGTGTTACTAAAAATAAAATTAGTGGAGAATAAACTTTTTTTTTCATTGAAGGACAAGTTTTTAATCTCTATTTCTTTTCTAAAGGCAGGAGTAATTATTTATTTGCTCACCAAATTAGCATTTTCAGATATCTTTTGCTGCTAAATTTAAAAAATTATATTTACTATTTGTTAATATTTTATTTCTACATTGCTCAGTTTCCTATGATTGCTTCTGTATTCTATATCACATATTACACCAAAGTATCTAATATGTTACACTTACTTATTGATTTTACACTTTTAATGTGCTTTTTGTGTTTGTGTGGGTATTGGGGATCAAACTCAGGGCCTTGCGCTTACTAGGCCACTGTATACCCCTGAGCTAAATCCCCAACTCCAAACTACCTACATTATTATAGTCTTATCTAGATACTCTTTTGTCCCTGTGTTTAACACTGTTAGCTGTATTTTCTGATAATGGGATAATACTTTTGAGTATGATGAAAGTGTTTTGGTATGATATATGCTTTTACTTGAACTTTTGAGTTTGATATATGTTTATACTTGAACTTTTTGGAGACTAATGGAATGTTTCAATTGTTTTGCAGATTTTACTTTCCTCACTGGTATTGTAGTGGAAACAATAGAACTTACCGGCATGGAATATCTCGAGGTGCTGAAGCTCCTCTTCTTGATGACTTCGTCATGTCTTACCTTTTTGCTCAGGTATGACTGTATTATTTTACTGGTATGTATATTAAATGATAAACTTTTTCCTGTGTAGTATATCTCTTAATCAGGACACACTTCATATGGGAAAATTGCAGTTTTGTCTTATGCAGCAGGTGTAGACAGGTAGAAAACAGTCTTTAATGCTAATTTTTGAGCCCATTATTAATGAATAACCTGTTTCATGAAGATTTATATAATTGATCATTTTGAATTTTCTTTCCTTTTACTTTAGGGCTTTTGACCATTTTAAGGATTTCATAGAGTGTTGACTGAGTTTTATAACACGATTCATGATCGTGTTATCACTTATAACATGATATAAGTGGGTGAAATACTGACCAGTAAAATTTCTTTAGAGTGCTTTTAAATTTTCTGGATAATTTCAGACTTAAACAGTGAGTAGTAAAATGTGAAGAAAGTAACATAAATATGAGTTATGATAGTTTGTATAGCTCCTCATGGGAGTATAAGATGTTGATGCTTTAGAGGTATGTTTTACCTACTTGTCCATTAATATTGTTATATTAATTTTCGTAATGTGATCATTTTATAATACTTTCTTCTCTATTACTTTGATTTAAATAGTAATTGAAATGTTTTGTCGTTAGATAACTAGTTTTTCTGTGCTGCTGGAGTAGTATTGTTGTCGGATGGGAAGAGGGATTCAGAAAATATATCTCCAGGTTCTTTATTCAAGCAGGCAATGAATTGCAGGAGCGAATTTTAGGGCATTGGGAAAGTTTATTTAAGTAACAAAAGGGAGACTGGTTTGGCCAGGTGGGTAAAATAACTAGCTGATGCTGCAGTTAGGAATCTGAAAAGGCCTAGGAGACTAGGGAGCAGGGGGCAAGCGCGCAAGGCAGAAGGGAGAGCGCGGGGAGAAAGGGGGTGAGCGAGGGGGCGAGAGAGGCAAGAGGGCAAACTCGTGGTACCATTCATATTTATCTGGATTCTGTTCTCGTGAGAGTTTCTGGATCCTGTGAGAAGAGGGGTGATTGGAATTTCGCGCCCCAGGCTGACGTCAGGTCAAAGCCACTCCCCAAGGTCATGTTCATCTTCCCAGCCAGGTCAGGCCATGCCCTATTCCTATATCAGTATGAATAGAAACTGAAGAAAGAAAAGGCAATTAGTGTTCTTGGTAATGATAGTCCTAAAGGATCAGATTAAGGAGCTCTAACTCAGATTTGCTAATATCATAAGAAATAACCCTACACATTCTCATGGCTCACATTTCTAATAAGCCTAGTAAGTGTGGGCAATAAATTTAAAAATATTTCTTCCTTGCCAGTGCAAGGCCCTGAGTTCAATCCCCAGCACCAAAAGAAAAAAAAAAACACACACACAAAAACTTTTTGTCTACTGGGGTGTGAGACCAAGCAAGTTTTTATTGTGGTGAAAATACATAATAAAATTGACTATTTTAGCCATTTTAAAGTGTGTAGTTCAGTTGCATTAAGTGCATTATTTTACAACCATCACCATTATCCATCTCTGAAACATTTTTCATTTTTTCAAACTGAAACTTCAAGTACATTAAACAGTAACTATTTCCTCTATCTCCTGGTCCTTGAAAAATCACCATTCTACTTTCTGTATGAATTTGCCAATTTTTTGTACTTCATACTAATGAAATTATACAGTATTTGTCTTTTTGAGACCAACTTATTTTACTTAGCATGTCTTCAAGGTTCATCCATGTTGTAGTATGTGTTAGAATTTCTTTCCTTTTAAAAGCTGAATACTATTCCATTGTATGTGTATACTACATCTTTAGTATTCATTCATCTGTTGGTGGACACTGGGGTTGCTTTTATTGACTATTTGTAAAAAATGCTCCTATGAACATGGATACACAAATATTTCTTTGAATCTTTGCTTTCAGTTCTTTTGGAAATAAATCCAGAAGTGGAACTGCAAGATTATATATAGTAATTCTGTTTGTAATTGTTGAAGAGCTACCATGTTGTTTTTCATAATGCCTGTAATCATTTTGTATTTCTATAAACAGTGTACCAGTGTTTCAGTTTCTCTACATTCTTGACAACTTACTTTTTTTAAAATAATAGCTGTCCTAATAGGTATGAAATGATATCTCATTATTGTTTTGATTTACATTTCCCTGGTGGTAGTGATATTAGTCATAGTTTCATATGTTTGTCGGGCATTTGTGTGTCCTTTTTGGAGAAATATCTGATACCCACAGCTTAAAGGAGGCAGTGGTTTATTTGGCCCACCATTTCAGAGGATTCAATCCATGGTCAGGTGGCTCCAAGGCAGAAGCATGGCGCAAGGGCATGGTGGTGCAAAGCTGCTTAGTTCATGGCAGCTAGGTAGCAGACTAGGTGAAAAGTGTCAGGAAGGGGCCAGGGAGCAGATATAGACTCATGCCTCCATGACCCACCCAGCCACACCTAGAAATGTGCTTTACTCTTCTACAGCTCCCTCGCCAATAAAGTTGACAATTAAGCTTAACCATCACATCCCACCTATTGTCAACTTGGCACCCAAACACATCTCCTTAAACCATATTTAATCTCCAAACAAACACAAAAAACAAGTTCGTAATTCTGCCTAACATAATACAGTTATCTTACAACCAGAAACACAACAATGCCTTTATAGCTGAGTGGTATTCTATTATGTATAGATAGCATATTTTCTTTATCCATCCATCTGTTGATAGATACATAGGCTGCTTCCAGGATTTAGCTATTATGAATTGTTCTGCTATAAATTTTGGTATGCATGTATCACTGGAATGTGATGTCCTTTAACCCTTTTGGAAGATATCTGGAAGGGAATGGCTGGGTTGAATGAAATTTCTATTTTTAGTTTTTTCAGAAATCTCCATATGATTTCCCTAATGGTTATACTAATTTTATATTCCCACCAACATTATAGGCAGGTTCCTTTTTCACTGCAGCCACACTAGTATTTGTTATTATTTGATTTCTTGATGATTGCCATTCTTTCTGGTGTAAGATCAAATTTTAGTCTTGTTTTATTTCTCTAAACCATATTAAATGCATTAGTGAAATGCAGATTAAAGAGATGTTGAATGTTTCTTCATTTGTTTATTGGCCATTTGTACTTGTTCTTGTGAGAAGTGTCTGTTCATTTCACTTGGCCATTTTTTGATTAGATCTTTTGTTTTGGGAGTGTCTAATTTTTAGTATATGTGCTGCCAAAGTGAGTGTGGGAGCATCTAATTTTTGAGTTCTTTATATATGCTAGATATATGCTGTCAGAGGACTAATTGGCAGAAATATTTTCCCACTGTATAGATTGTCTGTTTACTTTTTGATTGTTTCCTTGGTTGTGCAGAAGCTTTTTAATTTGATATAATCCCATTTCTTGGTTCTTGCTGTTATTTCTTGTGCAACTGGAGAACTCTTCAGTTCTTGTGCAAATGGGACTCTTGTTCCATTTGTCAAAGTTCAAATAATTGAATGTACTTGAAGTTGTTTCTCCACCTCCTGTCCTGTTCCAGTGATCCTCATGTCTGTTTTTGTGCCAGTACCATGCTATTCTTATCACTGTGGTTTTGTAGCATAATTTGAAGTCAGATCTTGTGATGCCTCCTGGTTTGATCTTGTTGCCCAGGATTGCTTTTGCTACTGTGGGTCTCCTTTGGTTCCATATGAATTTTAGGATTAATTTCTCTAGTTCTGTGAGGAATGCTGTACATATTTTGATTGGGATTGCATTAAATCTACGTATCAATTTTGAAAGTGTGGACATTTTGACAATATTGGTTCTGCCTAGCAAGAAACAGGGAATATCTTACCTTTTTATAATGTCCTCTTCAATCTCCTTTTTTCAGAGTACTGTAGTTTTCTTTGTAGAGGTCCTTCACTTTGCTGGTTAGGTTAATTCCTAGATATCTAATTTTTCTTGATGCTAGTGAATGGTATTGATTTTCCAGTTTCTTTCTCTGTGAGTTGATTATTGGTGTACATAAACTGTATTGATTTTTGCATGTTGATTTTGTATCCTACTGCATCACTGAAATTGGCTGCTAATTCTAAGAGTCTTTTGATGGAATTTTTTGCATCCTCTATGTAGAGGATCATGCCATGTGCAAAAAATGATAATTTTACTTCTTTTTCTGCATGTACCCCTTTTTATTTCTTTCTCTTGCCTGATGATTCTGGCTAACATTTCAAGTACTGTGTTGAACAGAAGTGGTGCTAGTGAACATCTTTGTCTTCTTCCTGATTTTAGAGGGAAAGCTTTCAGGTTTTCCTCATTTAATCTGATGTTGGCCATTGGTTTGTCGTAAATGGATTCTATCAGATTCAGGTAAGGTCCTTCTGTACTTATTTTCTTCGGGGTTTTTACCATGAATGGCTGTTAGATTTTTGTCAGAAAAAGCTTTTTCTGCTTCTATTGATATGATTGTGTAGGTTTTGTTCTTCTTTCTGTTTATATGGTGTATTTATTGATTTATTTATGTTGAACTGTCCTTGCAAAACTGGATTGAAACCTACTTATTAATGATACATGATTCTTTTGAGGATATATTACATTCTTTTTTCCAGTATCTTATTGAAGGTTTTTGCATCTATGTTCATTAAGGAGAGTGGTCTATAGTTTTGTTTTTAGTTTGTCTTTGTCTGGTTTGTGGATCAGAGTGATGCTGGCTTCTGGAAGTGAGTTTGGAAGGACTCTTTCTCTTTCAATTTCAATGAAAAGTTTAAGGAGTATTGGTGTTAATGTCCTTAAAGTTCTTGTAGAATTCAGTAGTGAACCCATCAGATCCTGGTCTTTTCTTAGTTGGTAGGTTTTTTTTTTTAATTACTGCTTCAATTCTGTTGCTGGTCTTTTCTTAGTTGGTAGGTTTTTTTTTTTTAATTACTGCTTCAATTCTGTTGCTTTTGTTATTGGATTGTTCAGAATTTTTATGTCTTTTTGGCTTAGTTTTGGTAATTCTTATGAATCTAAGAAGCTATACATTTCTTCAAAACTTCCAATTTGTTGGAATAGTTTTTCAAAGCAGTTACCATACTGTCCTGATTTCAATGGTGTTTATTGTGATGTTGCCTTTTTGATTTCTAAATGCATTGATACGAGTCTTTTTCTCTCTTTCTTTTGCTAAATTTGACTATAGGTTTATCTATTTTGTTTATTCTTTCAAAGAACCAGTTCTTCAATTCATTGAGTCTTTGTATTTTTTTTTTCCAGTCTCAATTTCATTAATTTCTGTTATGATTTCCCTCTTTAACTTTGCTTTGGGTTTGAATTGTTGTTTTTTGAGTATCTTCAGGTTCCTTATTAGGGTGTTCTATTGATCTTGCTCTGTTTTTTTATTGCAAGCATTGATTATGTCCCATAGGTTTTGGTATGTTGTATTGGCATTGTTGTTTGATTTCAGAAATTGTTTAATTTCTTCCTTGATTTTTTTTTCCTTTGATACATTATGTATTCAGGAATGTGTTATTAAGTTTCCAGGTGTTTGTAAATTTTCTGTAGCTTCTTCTATGATTGATTTCTAGTTTCAATGTACAATGGTCTGATAGTAAACATGGGGTGATTTTGACTCTTTCATGTTTATTTAAGCAGGCTTTGTGGACTAGTATGTAGTCCATTTGGGAGAAAGTTTTCCATAATGATAAGAAGAATGTGTATTCTATTGTAGTAGGGTTAAACACTCTGTAGATACTATTAAGTCCATTCATCCAAAGGCCTGGTTCAGCTCTGATCATTTTCATTGATTATTTAGTTTATCTTTCTCTTTGTGAAAGTGGGGTATTGAGTTCACCCAGTATGATTGTTGGTGTTTGATATTTTATGTCCAGTAGTATTTGTTTTACAAAGACAGGTGCCCCAGTATTTGGTGCCTATATAGTAACCAGTGTTATTTCTTCCTGTTGGATTGTTCTCTTAACTATGTAGTGATCTTCTTTGACTCCTCTGATGAGTTTTAGCTTGAAGTTTACTTTGAGGGCAAGATTGCTACCCCTGCTTGTTTTTGGGGTCCTGGTACATGAAATATTGTTTCCCATTCTTTGATTTTTTTAGTCTTTCAGTATTTAGTTGGATTAGATG
>PVJO010010240.1:0-65203 GCA_004026905.1 Hystrix cristata
TTTTTTTTTTTTTTGACAGGTTCTTACTATGTAGCTCAGGGTGTTTCAAACTTGCTATGTAGCAAGCCACCTAGGCTGGCTTCAAACTCAGTGATACTCCTGCCTTAGCCTCCTGAGTGTGAGTAATGAATTACAGGCATGAACCACCACACCCAGCTTCTTCTATGACTTTTAAATTGCCTCTGAGGGCATGTCTAGAATTCAAAAATATTTTAAGCAACTTGCAACATCAGAATAAATTTGTGGCCTCTTGAAGCTTACAACTTTATGGCTTCTCAAAGCTTACAACAAAAACACTCAATTGACTGTCACAATTCTGGTCATGTCATCCACAAACTGAAGTCATTTTTAAATTATAAAACCCATGATTTAGACCACATCGCGTTTTTTTACCAAATAGATTACCAGCATTGACTGCAAATCATTGTCCATTTTTAGAAATCAGACATTCTCAGAGGGCAAATCCTTGCCATCAAAAGAAACATTCATCAAAATGTATTGCAGCCTCTCTGAAGGGAATATTGATTGCTTTTTTGGAATTACAACAAATCAGAGGTGGAAAAGAACTTAAAAATCTAATCCAGGGATTGGGGATTTAGCTCAAGTGGTAGAGCACTTGCCTAGCAAGCGCAAAGTCCTGAGTTTGATCCCCAGCGCCCCCCACCTGCAACAACAACAAAAAAATTCTAATCCAAATCCTCTCTCCTAAAGGTAAAAAGAAAATACTCACTGAGAGAAATTGAGTTGCTGGCAGTTATGCAGTAAGTTAGTAGCAGGGCTGGATTAAGAACCCAAGTGGCCAGATACGGTTCCATTCTCTGTCCTCTGATCCACCCAGATGTCTGATGCTTGGATCCCTGGTGAGACAGCAACAAGTGATGTCTATAAGTATTCTCACTCTTAATAAACTTACTCCTGAAACTTTACTAAGTATAATCTAATGTTTCTCTTACTCCACAAACTTCAAAGACAGCATGGAACATCGTCAGTGTCAACTTTCTCGATCTTGTCACCAGGGCTGGCTTCATAAGTGTGCAACTTGCCACAGGGTCCCCGAGTTTAAAAAGCCTCAGGCTTGGTTTAACGCCTCTCTTGTTACCTTCTTGAATTAATAAATCTGTACCGAGAAGTCCTGTATTTTCATTGTCACAGGTTCCAGCAAGTTAGGTGCAATTTACAAACTGGGAGATAGAAATAAAGAGGTTTCTTTTGTTGCTCTTCCCTGGACTGGAGAAAAAGTTGTGTGTAAGCTTTCTTGTGGAAGCCAACTCTGTTTACATATTCATTCAGAGGATGATTTTCTTTCGATTGCCCTAATGGTTTCAGTTTTCCTTTGCATGGTTCCCTGTTGAAGGGATGAGACAATTTTGCTTTGAGATCAAACACTGTCTCTTACTGAAGACTGGAGTATGGCTGCCACCGTCATCAACTTAACAACAGCAGCAGAATTCTCTTGGTAGACGTCTGGGCTAGCATGAAGGCAGACAAGTTATTAGCAGTCGTGAAAGTCTATCTTAAACATGAAGCAAGAAAAGAAAATGAGAATCCAGATGAAAGTCAAACGTCTGCATCCTCCTTGATGAGACTGAGATTCAGATTAGCAGTCAAGAACTAGCTGAGAGGGAACCAGCAGACCATGTTACTAAAATGAGGAGACGCAAGATAGTCTGTGGGCATCCTGACTCCCAGCAGGGTCACTCCAGGGTGAAAAACAAATGATTCCACTGAATCCCAGAACCAAGAAAAGCAGGAAAACTATGACCTCAGAACTAGTGCAGAAGTTCTTTCTCTGCCAGACAAGAGCCATAGAAGTTGGAATGTAATTTCTTCAGGAAAAAGTGAAATAAATAATAATGAAGAATCAAAGGTAGGTTCAGAAATAAAGTCACTCTAAACAGATGAGTTTTCCTAACTTGGGAAAACATAAAAGAACTGTTGTTGTTACTCCGAGCTATAACAAGCCTCACGAAGCTTATTTTAAAGAAATGGGGCCCAACGACCAATATGTTAAGCAAAGAAAAGAAACATTTTGAGGGACTGGGGTGTAACTCAGTGATTAAGCACTTGTCTACCATGCGCAAGGCCCTGGGTTCAGTCCCCAGCACTGCCAAAATAAATAAGCTGAAGACAAATGCTACAACATAAATGCTACAAAGATAAATGCTATCAAAACCTGAGGATTACTTCTTTAAGGATTACTATGTTCTGTCAAACATTTACTCACTTTATAGAAAAGATTAGAGTTGCTAACCATTATATCCTTATTCCTTATTCTGTCTAAGTAGAACTTCTGAGTGTTGTACTGGTCAAGATTTTCATAAATAATTTTTTTATGGTGGGAAAAAAGAGTGGAGAGTTCCAACAATTCCCCAACCTCATAGTCACAAACCATTCTCCATCCAGCTTTTTTTAAAGACTTAAGAATATCTGTCAAGTAGCATCTAGTAAATACCCAAGGTACATAAAGCAAAAAGTAAATGTCTCTACTCCCTAACTTTAATTCCATTCCTAAGAAGTAATCACTATTAAAAATTTTAACAGGTACCCATTCACGTATTTTTTAGGATGTTTTGATATTTGTTTATAATATGGGACCACGATGTTTATATTCTCCATCTTGCTTCAATGTTATTATTTCTTTAATATTCTAAATCAGCACTTGGTCTAGAATGATGTGCCTCTTCCAATACACTTCTCACTATAGAACTGAACTACTGTCTACACAGAAGAAAATCAACACTATCACTTGCACTCATCTATCTGTAGTTCCAGATGAACCCCGTTCAAGTTGTAGAAACATAATGTACAAAGAAGTGTTTCCATTTTACCTTGAGTGGCTAGAAGCTGAGTGGCTGCAAGCTTTTTAGGGGCCAGAGACACCCTTCTGGGTCCTGAGAAAACTACAGATCTCTGCTGAAAAATCACTCTCACTACACCTCCAACCCGACAGTAGTTAGCAATCCTACATCACTGGGAGATTGTAATCCTTTCTTTTGTTTTGTGGCCCAACAGCCTGATCCTAAAGGATTAAAATATCAAGCTAGTCTCAATGCCATAGTTAAGGAGATGTCGTGGGTGTATAGTCAGTGCCTTTGATATACTACCCAGGGATGATCCGGACACTGTTATCTCCCACATTCCTTCAGTCAGAGAAATTATACACTAGCATTCACATGTGCATTCATGCACACATACACGCATACACATTGACAAGACTCCTGGAGAACGTAAGCCAACTGCATTTAGCCACTACTCTCCTTTTCTTCAGGGCTTTGTCAGATTCATTCACATTCATACATTTGTAAATCCTTCATCTCTTATTTTGTACACTGTTAGTGGCCTTTATAAGATCTTTCTTTGTGTAATAGCTGTTTAACCTGCTCTAATGGGGCAGTGACTGGGAGACCAGAATCAGAAATTAAGGATTTGCCATTGGCCAAATGTTCATGCCCTCCTGAATTCACAAGTCGAAACACTAACCTCCAAGGTGATGGTATTGTGCACACCTATAATTCCAGTGCTCAGGAGGCTGAGGCAAAAGGATCAAAAGTTCATGGCTAGAACTGGCTATGAAGTGAGTTTAAGGCCAGCATGGGCTACGTAGGAAGATCTTGTCTCAAAACAAGTCATCAAAAATAAAACAAACAAAAACTCAAAGTGATGTTATTAGGAGGTGGACCTTTGGGAAGTGACTAGCTCATGGGGGCAGATTCATGAATGGGGTTGTATAGGAACTACATAGATTACGTAGATAGTCATTTCTTTCAGCATTATTATCCTGGATTAGTAGCAGTGAGTGGACTTGAACAGATTCAGAATCCTTTACCTGTAATTACAAAATCCCAAATCTCTAAAAACCATTAGCCCCCACCTCAGATAACTCATATGGCAGCAAGATCTGAATTTACCAAAAGCCATGGGACAGCAAAACCTTCCCTGAATTGATAGAAATCAATTAATAGTCTTTATTTATCTTGTTTATTATGAATATTCATACCTTTTGCTGTGGAGGCATCAATATTGTTCCTAGATCACTTACATGTGGTTTAACATAATATATAGATACCATTTGTTTGTTTGTTTGTTTGTTTGTTTGTTTGAGACAGGGTCTCACTATGTATTTCAGGCTGGCCTTCAACTCACTCTGTAGGCCAGGCTGCCCTCAAACTCATGGTGATCCTCCTGCCTCAGCCTCCTGAGTGCTGGGATTATAGGTCTGTGCCACCACACCCAACTCTAGATAGCATTTTTTTAATTCAAAAAATTCTGAATTCTAAAAAATTCTAACCCCAAGAGTCTTAAATACAACTAGGTACTATGGGCTGTATTACATTTAAAATATACATACCTCAGCTCAGAATTGGTATGAGGAATACTGTTTCTTAGCCTTCTTCCAATCCCCATGTAAGATTAATTGCATTGAGATTTCACTGTTCCCAAACTAAGTCCAACTTTCTACTTCAACCAGGAGAACTTTCTTCTTTTTTTAAGTTAAATTCTAGGATTCACTGTACGTCCCAAGTTAATTTTGGGCTATGAGTTGATGAATCTCCTTTCTTCCCATTATCCAGTCACTAGTGTTTATATTGCTGCTCTGATGCCAAAGTGATCTTCCTGGATTATCAGGTGTCAAAGCAAGTGACAAACATGGATTTTGGCCACACCATAGATGTTCAACCCCATGTGCATTGTTCTTTGTCCTTTTGGTTGTGAATCCCACTGCCCCTTGGATTTGTGATACTGGATTTGATTACTGATTCAATCCTCTCATGCTCTGACTATTCCATAAAACCTGTCATCGAATCTCAGTAATCTTCCTCAGACCTCTCCCATTCACTTGCTAGCTCAGATTTTCCAACTACCCTTTTACTTCTTATTCTTCTTTTTTTTTTTTTTGGTGCCGGGGAGCAAACTCAGGGCTATGTGCTTGCAAGGCAGACACTCTGATCATTGAGCTAAATCCCCAGCCCCTAAAGAAGTTTTTGTTGTTGTTGTTGTTGTTGTTTTTCCTTTCACTTCTTTGTAAGAAGTCCCATTATGTTGTTAACATTATTTCATTTATAGTAAGGAAAACACAAAGAAATGGAATAATTTCACATCCTTCCTCCAATCAATGGCAGGTCTCTTGTGTCTGCCTTAATCAGGATCTCCCCTCAATCCATCCCACCATATCTCCATCCATCGTTTCATTTCTGATTTATTCTTCAAATTGATACACGATGTTGCTGAATCTCTGCTATTTGAAAAAAATTGGTCAATTAGAATGCCAGAGTTAAATATAAGATGGCTTTTAGAAGAGATCAGAGCTGAAATACACATATATATGTATATTTATATATATATAGTTTTATGTAACTAAAATATTGTCTTTAGTTTCAAAGAATTGTATTTCTTATTTGTATTCCAGGTATTATTGTACTGAATCTTTATGAATTCTAGGCAGCGTGGTATAATAGAAAATTTTAAAACATGATAACTATTCATAATGCAGATTAATTTCCCCTTTTAAGGGTGTTTTGTTTGTTTGTTTGTTTTTTGAGACAGGATCTTGCTATGTAGTTCAGCCTGGCCTCAAACTCATAGTGATCCTCCTACCTCAGCCTTGTGAGTGGTAGGATTACTGGCATAGGCCATCAAGCCAGGATTTTTCCCTTATCAAAACTTATCAGTCCTGATCTTTGTCTCATTAGGAACCAACCCTTTATTAAAGTGAATTTTAAATCTGATAAAGAAATGAGATAATGATGAGAAATATTATTGGTTGGTAATGGTACAAATTATCTTTCCCAGATCACATTAGTTTTTTGTTTTTTGTTTTTTAAACTGGGGATTGAAACCAAGGGCTTCTTGCTCAGCCACGTCCCCAGCGCATTTTTCATTTTTAAAAATTTTTGAAACAGAGTCTCACTAAGTTGCCCAGGCTGGGCTCAAACTTGTGATCCTCCTGCCTCAGGGTCATTAATATCTCTACCAAAGAAGCAATTAGTTACTTCATCAGTTAATAGATACTGAGAAGGCAAACAAAACATGCTTAGTCTTATCCCTCACAAGCCTTACAATCTAAACAGGTATTGGCAAAATTTTTCTGTAAAATAGAGATACCAAATATTTTATGTTTTGTGGACTACATATGGCCTCTGTTTATTTTGGGGGTCTTGGGGCTTTTTTTGCGGGAGGGGTTGGTTTGGTTTGATTTGGTTTGGGTGTTGGGGTTTGTTGTTCTTTGTTTGCTTGCTTGCTTGAGGCAGGCTCTCTGTGAATTCCAGGCTGGCCTTGAACTAACTGTGTAGCCCAGGCTGGCCTCAAACTCATGGCGATCCTCCTGTCTCAGCCTTCCAACTGCTGGGATTACAGGCATATGCCACCATCCAGAAAAAATCTTTGGTTTTTTTGGTTTGTTGGTTGGTTGGTTGGTTGGTGGTACTAAGAATACAACTCAGGGCCTTGTACATGCCAGGTAACTGTTCTACCACTAAGCTATATCCCCAGCCTACTGGATATATTTTTCAGTAGAAGCCTTTGAAAATGTAAAAACCAGGCTGGGAATGTAGCTCAGTCATAGAATACTTGCCTAGCATGGTTTGATTTGATTCCTCAGCACCACAAAGAAGGGAAAAAAAAGGTAAGTAAAAACCATTCTTGCCTCACAGACTATACCTGAAATATAGGACAAAATAAGGACAAAAAATGAATATTACAGTCACTACGGACTACAGATTCAGCTTTGGTAAACATTAACAAATGATAAATAAATAAATGCTCCTATATCAAGCCAAATACTGTGATCAGGTTTAAGAACAGATCAGGCTTAAGAAGTGAGAAAGAAAAAAATGTGAGAAAGAATGAAGTTCATATGGGGATCAGGACCTACCCAAACTTAGTTAGAGTTTATACTTCCCCACATCAGATCAGTCACTAAGTTTTAGTGAATGTATGTGTGTATGTATGTGTGAATTCTGAAAAAAATCAAGTTGGAAAAGACTGTGGAGGGCAGGTTGGGGACAGCCCTGGTACATTTCTGAGGGTGTAGAAGAGTTTGTTTTTCTTTTGGAATGAAGATGAGCACAGCAAAAAAAAAATGACAAGAACGCAGCAGCCTCTTACTTGGTTTTCTTCTTGCCAGTCTTGCTGCCTCCATCCCCACACAGTAGCTAAGGAATCTTTTCACAATGCTGATCTGATTGTTTTCCCTTTCTAAAATGCTCCCTTTTGGCCAAGGATATAGCTCAGTAATGGAATGCATGCCTAGTAATCATGAGGTCATGGATTCAATCTGTACCATGCAAAAAAATGAAAACAAAACCAAAAACTTCATTTTCCATTGACCTGAAGATATTTTCTGGTCTCCTCACCATGATTTACAAGTCCTGTTGTGACCTGGCCCCTGCTTCTGTCCCCCTTTACATTTATTTGCCAGCCTTATTGAACTTTTTTTAGTGTTCTGAAGAGCATTCTCCTCTGTCTGCCTTAGGAATCTCCATGTACATTGTTCTCAGTGTGTACAACACTTCCAGTCATCTCCTTCAGCGCAGCTAACTCCAGCTTAACCCTCTGTTCGTAGCTTCGCTAACCCCTACACTATTTAATCTCTCATAACACCAACTTTATTGTCTTCTGATGGAAGACAATGGAATGCAAGCTCTGTAAGGACAGGTATCATGTCTGTCTAGATCACAATTGTAACCTAATAATGTAGCATAGTGCTTAACATGCCAAGCTAAGAGGAAATGAAGACACCATCAGTGAGAAGAAAGAGGTTTATTCCGCTGACCAGATCAGATGGGCTGAAGAAACTCAGATGGAGAGAGATTTAGCTTCAGCAAGCACTTAACTGAGTGATGCCATTTATCAAATATTTTGCTAGATGCTTTATTAAAAGGTTATCTTTTGGGAGGATTTAGCTCAAGTGGTAGAGCCCTTGCCTAGCAAGCCCGAGCCCCTGAGTTCGATCCTCAGCAACTCCCCCCCACAAAAAGGTTATCTTCATGTATTTAATAATCCTCTAGTTGTACACTAAGATTCTCACCCTCTTTGCAGATAGAAAAACTCAGGCTCAGAGAGATTAAGTAAAATACTCAAGGCTACAA
Source organism: Hystrix cristata (assembly GCA_004026905.1). Lineage (NCBI taxonomy): Eukaryota > Metazoa > Chordata > Mammalia > Rodentia > Hystricidae > Hystrix > Hystrix cristata. Next base: position 8,088 of record PVJO010010240.1, read on the forward strand.
TATAGTAAATGGGCTCCCCTTACAGCAGCCTGGCTAAATTCTAACCTGTCACCAATGCTCAGCTTGGTAGAAGCAATAAGCATTGAAATCGAAGGAACCCAACTAGCTGGCCCCCATCCTCATTGTAATCCTCTTAAAGTTGGAGGAACTGTCCAGGATTTTGTCCAGGATTAAAATCAAAACTATATGATTTTAAGAGAAATTATTAAATGTCACAATACAACTTCTGTAAACATATATACATTGCAATCAATATAGGTAACTAGCCAGGCATGGTGTTATGCACCTCTAATCCCAAGCTACTCAGGAGTCTGGGCAAGAGGATCACAAATTCAAGGCCAGCCTGGGCGACTTAGCAAGATCCTGACTCAAAAAAATAGAATGGGCTGGGGATGTAGCTCAGAGCTGGAGATGTAGCATATATGGGTGTGTGTGTGTGTGGTGGTCGTGGTGGTGTGTGTGTGTAACTAATATTTATACCAGGAATTTACTGAGTCCTGGTCCTGTTTTAATTTCCAGAACACTTTCTGTAGTGTATATTATGATCCCACTATTCATGATGAAGTAACTGAGACTTAGAATGATTCTGTGACCTGCCCTTGAAAGAGATCAAGACATGCCATCTCAAAATAGGCAACTTGGTGTGTCAACTATCTCAAGTTGAAATTGTATGAGGAATTGTAACCTTTTTTTTAATTATGTTTTTTGTTTTTTCAGACAGGGTCTCACTGTGTAGTTCAGGCTGGCCTTGAACTCACAGCAATCCTGCTGTCTCAGCCTCCCAAGAGTGCTGGGACTACAGGCTTGCGCCACCATGCCCGGCGTGGTATTGTAACTTTAGACAGGACCATTTGGCCTATCTTTGGCCTATGCAAGAAGACAAAGATTCCTTTGGGACAGATGACCTTCACATAACAAGGCCAAAAAAATAACCTTGATCACCACACACTGGTAATTGGGGCTTTAATGAACCTGAGTAAACAAACTATGAAGTAACTCGTATCTTCCACTACCTTTTACATATCCCATCTCATATATCTCTTAATAACATCCCTAAATATTCCCACCCTAGTTCAGGTAGCCATTTGTTCTGTCATTACTTTACAAATTTATTGTTCTTTGTCTAAGAAGTATAAAAGCATCATGCTCTGGGCACTTCTTTGAATTTCATTCTTATAAAGATCCCCATGTACATGTAAATTTAATAAAATGGTTATTCTTCTCTCTTGTTAATCAGTTCTTATATTAATTGTTTCTAGATTCAGCCAAAGAGCCCACATAAGAACTAGGAGAGGGTAGAGGGATCTCTCTCCCCTATGCCCTCATGTAACTTGTAAGTAGTAAAGTCACATATATGTGTGACCACATAGCCTGTGCTCTTTCAATTTCACTGTCCTACCTCCTTTACACAAAGAACTATGCCAAACAAATAAGAGTAGCCCATTTGAACAATTACAGAACACTGAAGTAATAAACAATACAATATTGAGTTTAAGAGCTGGAGGAATTCAGAAAATAGCACTATTTGAGCTGGCCTGGTGCTGAAGGAGAAGATGTGCTATAGCCAGCATTTGAACAGGCCATGGAGGAATGCTGAGATGTAAGCAGAAGCAGTTGAGAGAGAAGGAAGTTTGCAAAGTAAAAACAAAGCAGAAAATGGAGTCAGTGTGGAACTTGTTCTGTTGAAAGTGACGAATGGACTGAGGTGCAGAGGAGATGGAAAATAAGACAATTTGAAAGGAACACAGGTAAAACTTGGTGAAAGGATATAAAGATCAAGAAAAAAGTCAAAGATGGAGACCAAGATTCTTTACTGAGGAAGATGGTCATCAGACAAAGGTAGAGAGTACAATGGAGCCAGATCATGCACCTATTTACCATATGCAAAGTCAACGTACATACTTTGTGAGTGAGTGAAGCCAGGAGAGGGATAATTTAAACAGTACAGGTGACTCTGCTCAACATCCCATACAGAGAATATCTGCTATGGGGTAAGGGGCTAGCCACCCAAGAATTGGGAGCTAGGGTCCACTATTCCCGCAACCTGTGTATCTCTCACAGTGTGAGCCTTCCTGTGTGGTAGATTGTGATCTGATGTTGAAAGAAAGAGAATTTTTTCAGACAGTATTTGTCCTCCAGGCAAGCAAACTTATTCTGCAAAATGAAAGGAGTAGAGAGAAGAGGAGGAGAAGAGGAAGGAAAGAGAAGATGAACAGTGTAAGAGGGGAGCCATTATTTGCCTTGCTGGAGAAAATTTGCCCTCTGTACAACTTGTTTCTTAGAGTCTGACTTTAGACCTAAACCACCTGCAGGAGGCAACTCCACTGCAATTGACAAGGGAAAGTATCCTGTAGGAGGCCATGGGTTGGTTAAAAGAAAACTACTCACACTAGTTCAAAACAATCTATCTAACTGATAAGCCTAGATATAATATGGTTTCCAGACCAGCTCTGATCCAATGACTTAATTGTGTTACCAGTGTTCATTTTTTACTATCTTTCCAATCTGTCTTCCATTACATCAGCTTCATTCTAAAGCTGGCTCCATTTATAAAATGACTACCAGCTCTAACCAGAACTGCTGGCTTTATATTACAAATCCAGGGAAAGAGTTTCCTCAAACATCCAGAAAAGGTCCTGGGTTTCCTGTACTTATATTGTCTTTAGAAAGATGCCCGAACCAATACTAGGGAGGATAGGATGGGATTTTGCTGTTTGCCACAGAGAAATCAAAGCCTCCAGGTTAGGTCACTGTCACCCAAAGCATATATGTAAGTCCTCTTAGAAAGGAGGAAGATCATAGCTGGTGCTAAGGAGACAACCAGCAACGGCTTTTTTGATTTCTGAAAACCTCTAAGCTGGGAAGATGAAGACTTATGTTAGTAAACGAGCATTTATTTAGTCAACATTTGTTGAGTTACTTTTCTGGGCTGGTCACTGTGCCAATCAGAGTCATAAAAATGAGTAAAACATGACTTCTTGCATTTTTATCAAGTAAGAGAGACAAACACATAAACACTATGTTATAAGAGCTCTGAGAAGCCAAGGATGGAGCAAATAACTGTGTCCCAGACTTTACTGATACAGGTTTGTTTGGTTTAATCTTTTTCCCAGTACTGGGGTTGAACCCAGAGCCTTGAGCACTGAGCTATATCCCCAGCCCTTTTTTGCTTTTTGAGACAGGGTCTCACTAAATTGCCCAGAATGGATTTAAATTTGTAATGCTCCCACCTCCGCCTCCCAGAGTGCTGGGATTACAGGAGTGCACCACCATACTCAGGTTGGTTTAATTATATTGATAGAGGCCAGGCTGGAAACCTTGGGTCCTTTGCTGTTTAAGCCTTAGAGCCTGAGGAGATGTGTTTTCCCCAAACACAACAAAGATATGAAAAAAAAAAAAGATATGAACTGCCTGAAACTCTCTACTCTGTACTGAAATTCTCTGCCTGAAACTCTCTACTGCTTGTTTCTCTTTTACATATTGGGAGTCTTACATTAGTGTGATTTTTTTTTTTTTTGGTTTGGCTCATTGGCTGGTTGGTTGGCTTTGTTTTTAGAACGCATTCCCCTTCTAAATGAACACAAACCACTAATATAGCCTACTTCTCTCCATTTTACCAAAAAGGAAATTAGAGCCCTGAAGAAAGAATTAGTTTGTCCAAACTCGTGCACTTATCAAAGGCTGAGCCAAGACAAAAAACCAGTGGTCCTGATTCCCAGGCCAGTGCTCATTCCATCTACTCACCAGACTTTAAGAAAGAAAATTATTAGAAAAAACAATCATGAAATTCATCTGGAACCAGAAGAGACCACGAATAGCGTAAACAGTCCCAGGCAACAGGGTCAAGGCAGGGGGCATCACAATTCCTGACCTGAAACTATACTATAAAGCTACTGTGATAAAAACAGCATGGTACTGGCACAAAGACAGACCTGAGGATCAATGGAACAGGCTAGAAGATGCAGAACAACTCCAAACACACTCAAATACCTCATCTTCAACAAAGGAGCCAAACATCCTCACTGGAAGAAAGGTAGCCTCTTTAACAAATGGTGCTGGAAAAATTGGCTGCCTGCCAAAAACTAAAACTAGATACATGTCTCTCACCATGTGCTAAATTAAAATCAAAGTGTATCAAAGATCTAAATATTAAAGCAGAAACACTAAATATACTGGAGAACAGAGTAGGAAGAACTCTGGAAGGCATAGGGGTAGGAAAAAAATTTATGAACAGAACCCAGGCTGCACGGGAAATAATACAAAGAATCAGTGCTTGGGACCACATCCTATTAAAAGGCTTTTGCACAGCAAAAGAAATCACCAATAGAGCAGGACGAAAATCCACAGACTGGGAAAAAAATGTTTGCCAGTGATCCCTCAGACAAGGGTCTAACATCTAGAATGTATAAAGAAGTCAAAAAAATCAAACCCCCCAAATTTAAGGACCCAATCCAAAAATGGGCATCTGAAATGAATAAACATTTCTCAGATGAAGAAATAAAAATGGCAAATAAACATATGAAGAAGTGTTCAGCATGACTTGTCATTTGAGAGATGCAAATCAAAACAATGCTAAGGTTCCATCTCACTCTGGAAAGAACAGCTATTATCAAGGAATCAACCAACAACCAGTGCTGGCGGGGCTGCGGGGAAAAAGGTACCTTTCTCCACTGTTGGTGAGAATGTAGACTAGTCCAACCACTATGGAAATCAGTAGGGAGACTCCTCAAAAAACTAAAACTAGATGTTCCATTTGATCCAGCTATTCCTCTGCTTGGTATCTTTCAATTCCTAGAAGAATTGAAAACCTCATATCATAGAGATAATATGCACAACCATGTTCATAGCAACACAACTCCTAATAGCTAAGTCTTGGAAACAACCCAAATGCTCAACAACTAAGGGATGGCAAAAGAAGATGTGGTTTTTCTACACAATGGAGTACTACTCTGCCATAAAAAAGGATAAACTAGAGTCATTTGTAGGTAAATGCATGCACCTTGAGAACATACTCTTAAGTGAAATAAATCAGTCACTCATGAGTTCACATCAAATTGTTTCTCTGATACGAGAAACCATAAGTGTACATAAAGACAAAGAGGTAAATAGATATTAGGTAAAAGAAAGATAATATTCAAAAGAGAGGAGAACTAGAAAGGGAGAAGGGGGAAAAGAAAGAAGGGAAAAGGGAAAGAAAGAGGAAAGGGAAAAAATGGAAAAATATAAATAAACCTGCTGAAATAAGGAAGTGGGGAATGGAAGGGAGAGATGGTGAAGGGGGGAACCAAGATGCATCATGTACAGGTACAAAATAACCATGATAAATGTGATCATTATGTATACAATGTACCAATACCTGTTCTTGGTAAGAAATTTAAAAATTAAAAAAAAAAAAAGAAAATTAATGGCTAGTTTGTATAGGCAAGTGCCCAATGATGACAGAATCTAAAGAAATCAGAAGAGTTGACATTGGGTCTGAGAGGGGTAGAGGTTTGACTTCAAAAGGTCAGAATTGTCCCCTCCAGCTTCAAAAAGCTTGGAGTAAGAATGTAGACCAGCTGTTTGATTCTTTCTTTCTGCAGTGTAATAGACATGTAGAATGCTTGACTCCAACCAAGCTGAGGGCTGGAAGAAGAAAGCTAGAGATTACCCAGGCTGCTGTAAGGGGAGCTTGGGAATGGGCAGAACCAGCATGAATGAATTGTTTTAGTCTTTTCTCCCCAGTCAATACCTTATGGCTAGGGTGGAGGGAACCTTGAAAAAAGTAGTCCTAGTCTTTTCTAAGGTGAAAAAGAAAATGGAAAAGTGGAGGGTAAGGAGTGGGCATCCCATACTCAGAGTAGGCAAAGATGCTGCTGAAACTCTGTGTCACAACTGAGCCAAACCCAGGCGTACAAGGGAAGTAATCCACCCTGAGCTCCATCTGCCTCCTTTAGGATCTAGCTAGCTAATAAATAAGTCCAGTTACCTTATGCCAACTGGTCCATTCTCCTGCCACAACTGTACCTGCATTTGTTTTCTGTGTAGGAAGTTGGTATATGAGATAACATATATATTTCTCTGAAGGAGCTGTTTATCACTGCTGTTTTAGTTACTTTTCTCTCATTGCTGAGACAAAATACCAGACACCCAAAGTTAGGAGAAGACAAGTTTATTTAGCTCACAGTTTGTAGAGGTTTCAGTCCACAATCAGCTGGGTCCGAGGCATGGTGGCATGGCAGATAGGTAGAAGGCAGCCAAGTAAGCAAGGAATGCAAGCAAGGGGCCTAACCAGCTTCTTCCTCCACCTTATATTTTATCCAGGCTGCTAGGATTAGGGTGGTGCTAAACCAATCAGTGGACACAAACCATAACAACTGCATTGTTCTCACTGTGCCTTAACTTGTTCTTTATTCTTTGCACCTTAGTAAAACCTCTACCACCGAGAGGCACAATCGGGGGGCTTTCAACAGCTCTTCCCAGGACTAGGATCTCCTGGAGCCACTGACTTTAAAACACAACAGTAAGAAAAAAAACAACAAAAAAACACACAATAGTCAGCATTCTGCCCTCTGGACAGCAGAGACTAACACAATGCATTTCTTTTCTCTTTACTTCAATCTCCCTCCCTTCCTTCCTTGTTTTTCTCTCTTCTTCTCCCCATTTCTCCTTTTCTCTCTTCTTCCTTCATTGGTTCCTCTTTCCTGTCCTAAGCTTAGTTTAATACTCTGGCTTTACTTGGAAATTCGTGGGACAGAATCAGAACACTAACCCAAAGGAATAAAGGGGAAAAAAAAAAAAAAGGAACAAAGAAGCAGAAAGGCGCATCCTCTTGCCACTGCCTCTGGCCCAGCTGCTGTCCACCCCTGCTCTATCTCACTCAGGCCTCTCGGGATGGATGTCACCCGCCTGCTCCTGGCCACCCTACTGGTCTTCCTATGCTTCCTCACTGTCTGCAGCCACCTGGCACTTGAGGAGAAGCCCAAAGATGACAGATGCCTGAGGAGTAACTCCTCCAAGAACCTACTGGATTTCCCCTCTGTCTCTATTGTGGGTAAGTATCCGGTCCTGGGTACCAGTCTCTGGATCTGGCCCATGGGGGTAGGGTGGGGAATGGATGTCAAGCCTGTTCCCCAACCTGTTATCAGGATTTGTTGCCATAGTCATACCACCTCCTTGCTCATTCTGCAAAAATAGTTCTAGGGAAATACATAAAGTGCTCCTTGATTCATTTGGTTTGGGAAAGCCCTGCATATCATCTATCTAATATGTACCTTAGCAAGTTAAAGAGCCTGAGAAAGCCTCAAGTTAAGATGCTTGGTGAACTTGGTTTAACTTAAGATTTCTGAAATGAAATGAATCACAGAGCTGCAATCAGTGATAACAAACTTGAGGCACTGCCGCAGAATATAACCGAGTCTGGAACAAACCAGTCCTGCCATACCAGGCTTACTGCTCAGCAAAAACTATGACAGGCATGACAGCCTGGCATTGGAGAGCTTATGATTTGACTTCACCTGATACTAAGAACAACAGACATGTGCTGGGGATATAACTCAGTGGTAGAGCATGTGGTCAGCATGCCCAAGGCCCCGGATTCGGTCCCCAGGACTAAAATAGTAATAATAGACCTATGTACAATGTGCTGGGCACCGTGATGGGGCACAGTAGGGGGTATTTGGGGGAGGGGCACGCTAGCTAGGTGTCCTATTACTGAGCTACTTCCTCAGCCTTTTTTATTTTGAGACAGAGTCTCACTAAGTTACCCAGACTGGGTACGAGCTTGAGATCCACCTGCCTCAATCTTCTAAGTTGCTTGGACTACAGATGTGTGCCCTTGGGCCCAGCCGGCTCTGTTTCTAGTCATATTTTGCAATTTTGAAGAAATTGAGGCTTATGCAAGTTAAGTAACTAGCCTAAAATCTCAGTGCTTAGTTGGCAGGGCCAGTTTTCAAACACAGGTGCATTCTGCATTTAATCTCAAAACAAGTATCCCTTTATGAGAGCCTTGGCTCTCATTAGGAAAAGAGGATATTTCACACATATCAGGGAAGTAAAGGCAGGGAAGGGAGGGAACATTCCTTGACCACCAGACATTTCACTTTAGAAACATACCTCATTTATCCCTCAGGATGAGGAGTACCAAACCTTTTTTTACAGATGAGAAAACTGAGTCTGAAAGCGGTTAAGTAATTCCACATAGCTATTATCTGCCCTGCTCCAAACTCTGAGAAATAGAAAATAAGTAACATAGGTATATCCAGGCTCAAGACACTGAGTCAATTTTCATGATGCCACCATGTTCTTGTACTTGACAGATTTAAAGACTAAACCAGGGGGCTTTGGGGTGACTGAGTGGCCCACGGCTATCGAGGTCAAGGGACCAGGCCTCTCACAGATGCCACAGGCAGGTCCTAGGACCTCCTTGGATTTCCTGTTTGCCGTCCCTCAGAGAACACTGCTTTCAGTCCCTGGCTCCAGCTGGGCTGCCAGGCTAACAAGAACCTGCTGGCTTTGGCCCCACAGTGTGCTTCATCCGGCCAACCCCTCCTCCTCTCTTCCACCCTGAGACTTCCCAGGGCCCCCTCTGCTCCTCCTATTTCACTGCAGTTCAGGACCCCAGAAACATCTGGCTTTGCTCCTTCTGTCTCTCTTTGAAGCACTGAACAAGAAATCCAAAACAATCAGCAGAAAAGAAGCAGAAAAGAGAAAACGATCTTCCAAGGTAGGCCTGGGAGTTCCCACTGCAGGGCTGGGATTGGATTTAAAAGGGGAGGACAAAAAAAAAAAAAAAGGAGAGGGGAGGACACGCAACCTGTGGCTTGAAACTAAATGAAAGATTGTTCAGGCCTACATTAGCCAAACAACTGAAAACTAGCTGAAGGTTTCCTGGCCTAGAGCCTTGAGCAAGGCCCCCACACAAGTCCAGAGAGTTAAAGGCCCCCAGAGAGCTAAAATTCACTGGGCAAAATAGTTTATCTGCCAAAAAGCAGCTTCCGGTATCAGAAATTTCACCATCATTCATTCTTTTGGATGAATACAATGTTTCTCAAACCTCAGACTTTTCAGAACAACTTCCGCAACTTTTCCCATATCTGAGTTTTACCTATTTATTTTAAATCAAAACTTTAAAAATAAAACTATGATAGAAAACCAGTGTCACTTACAAATAGAAAGTAACTATAAAAAAGTGAAAATAAAACATTGTTAGTGATGTACAGCAGGATGGTGTTATTGCCTGCCAAAGGCTATAAATCTGAGGTCTGCAGATAGAAAGTGTTGAGGAAGCATTTAGGACATGTTAGCATTAAACTGAGCTTCTCAAATTGAAAGAGATAGAAAGGCTCCTTTCTCGCTGTATGATTCAGGGTCATTTCCTATTCAGGTAGCACCTAAAATCATACCACCATAATACAGGTTCCCACACTTTGGGAAGCTGAAGGGAAGCACTGTGGAGATGTACACATTATTCCTGTTTTGGTGTACCTTAGTTTATCAGATCAACTGTACCCAGAGCAGGAAACACTGGACTAGGTGTTGGGAGATAAGACCTGGCACACTGATCCTGAGGAAGTCCCTGTTCCTTTCTGGGCCTGTTTCATTGACTGAAAAGCAAATGAGCAGATCAGATGACCAATAGGAATATACAATGGAAAAGTTTATTTACACACCAGAGAAGGGAACAAAAGAGATATCCCTGCTCTCATGGAGTTTATGTTCTTGTAGGGGAAAACAGGTAAGCAGCATATAAATCAGTAAAATAGGTACAATAAATCCAGATGATAAATGCTGTAAGGAAATAGAGCATAAATGAAAGAAGAAAGGAAAGAGTCTTCAGGGAAGGCCTAAGGAAGCACCCCCCACCCCCAATACTAGCGACTGAACCCAATGCTTTCAGACTGAGTTATATCCTCAGTCCTTTTTTTATTCTGTATTTTTTTAGTGTATGTGCTGCCAAAGCAAGCACTTTATTCCCTATTTTTGAGAGAGGTTCTTGCTAAATGGCTAAATTGCCCAGGCTGGACTCAAACTTGCTTTTGCCTCAGCTTCCCAGAGTGCTGGGATTACAGGAACACACCACCACACTGCCAGGAAGCACATGTAAATCAAAACTCAGTAATCTAGAGCAGCATTGTCTGATAGAAACAATGTGAGCCATATATATGTTTGTGACTTTAAATTTTCTACTAGCCACATTTTTAGAGTATTAAGAAAAGTTACAATTATTTTTAATATATTATTTAACCCAATATATTTAAAATACTAACATTTCAACATGTAATCAATTTGGGGCTGGGAATGCGGTTCAGTGGTAGAATGCTTGCCTAGCATGCACGTGGCCCTGGGTTCAATCTCAAAAGAAAAAAAACAAAAGAAAAAAACTTGCAAGCCATTTTAAAAGTGATTGAAATATTTTATTCATTTTTCATGCTAAGTCTTTGAAGTCTGGTGTATAGCTGACATAGCACATCTCAATTCCAATGCTAAATCGTCAACAAAATGAAAAGTGTTCTTAACAAAACAATAAACTTGTGTTTAATAGGGGAAATATTTTACATTGCTTCAATTTGAAAGTACGTAAAGTAGAAAAATAAGTTTCGTCAGTTGACCGCTATACACAACAGTCACACACGACTGTAACTACCAATGTTGGACAAAGAATGTCCCCAGGCTAGAGGACACGCTCAAAGGCCCCGCAGCAGGAACTTATTTGCTGTGTTGGGTCACAGGCCAGTGGAGCAGAGGAGTAAACGTAGCCTGATAAGTGAGCAAAGGCCAAAAGAAAGTTTGTATTTTACTGGTGTGCTTTTAAGCGAGGATGAGATGCAATCATAAGCTTCCGTGAGGTCCCTTCAACACACTGGAAGACAGACTGCGGGTGCCAGAGCAACAGAGGGCCTGGCCCAAGGTTGTAGCAGGGGAGATAAAACGGGGGTGGCGCGGGGGCAGGAGGGACTCCAGAGGTATCAAGAAGACAGAAACTGACAGGGACTGCGAATAGACTGGAAACCAGAAGACCGAGATAGTACATGGGGTCCCCTAGGGAGAGAAAAGGGCGAACACTGAGCCACGTAAGTCTGGATGGAGATGAAGATAGGGGGTTCGGGGGACCGGGTTGGGGAGCGGGAGACCCGCTGGGACGCCCTGAGGCACCAGTCCAGCCGTCCGTGGGCAGCGGGGTAGGGGTGTCCTGTGCAGGACTTCCACGGGCCGAGGAATTTCCAGGCAGAGATGAGGACGGATAGGGCGGGCGTGGACGACTCACGCAGCGCCCGCGTTCCCCCCACAGAAAAAGGCTTCGATGAAGAAGGTGGCGCGGCCCCAGCCCCCGCCGCCCGCGCCCTGCGTGGCCACCCGCAACAGCTGCAAGCCGCCAGCGCCCGTCTGCTGCAACCCATGCGCCTCCTGCCAGTGCCGCTTCTTCGGCAGCTTCTGCTCCTGCCGCGTACTCAACCCGAACTGCTGAGCGCGCCCCCTCCCCGCAGCGGGCACGGCTAGGGCACGACTTCTGAGATCCAGGGGGCGCTACTAGACCTGGGTGCGGGCCTAGCTACTGGGGTGGGCTTAGAGCTTTCAGGAGGAGGGGCTTCAAGGAGACGTGGCTTTAGCTAAAACCGGAATACAGTATCTGAAGGCTGCGGGAAGGTGTGTGCCTGTTTCTTTAAAGGACCAGAAAGTTTGCGCCCAGCCCCCTTCCCCTCAAAAGAAAAAAATGTTGGAACTGGAACTGCATACGCGATCTCACCCGACTATTGGTTGCGATGATGTTGCGAACACAGCAGGGCAGCTGCTTTTGCTGAACCTTTGCTGTGGGTGTCTACAGCCGGGAGCCTCTGGCTTGAGGATTCTAGAGCCGTCGGAGGCTCCCAGAGGTACCACTTGAGCCAGCTCTTCCCTCCTTCCCAGGGAAACACGGAGATGTTGGAACCTAGGAGGAGTTTCTTCCACCCCCAGCTAAATGAATACTGACGTTGTCCCTAGGCATTTTTAACTCTAAAAGCCCAGAGTTTCTCAAGTAGGAAGCAAGAATTCGAGGATCTTTCCTCACTCCCCACCCTAGCGGGAAGGAAGGCAGCAATCATTACACTCAATTATCAGGGACCCATTGCCAAATAATGCCCCAAGCTGTTTTCTGAAATTCTACAGACTTTAAGTTTATGAGAAACTGAGGTGCAGCCGTCACATCTTTAGAAGGGGGCTGGGGATCCAGGACACTGCTCCGGGAAGTGAGGAGTCAGAGACCTGGACAGGGTCCTAAAGAAGAGCCTGCCAGGGGTCATGTGAGGGTCACATGGAGACTCTCAGCACCTGGAGAAGAAGGGCTCCAGATAACATCATCTACTTGTTCTGCTTGACTGGACAGCCTGCTAGAAAGGAAGCAAGCTAAAATACCACCCATCAATGCCCCCCAACAGCCAGAGCTGTTCCCCAAGAAATCGCTATAGCTGCAGTACCAGATGATAAAAGGGGGAGGGGGCCATGCCAAAAAATATCCTAGAGAGAGGCTATGAAACAGAAAAATGTGGAGCCCTTCCCTCAGCCATCTGTATCTTTGGGGGTGAAGACAGTGGGGCTCAGGGTCCAGCGAGGTGGGGCCACCTCCTAGTCCTCTTGTCCATTTGCAGTTTTCCCTCCTTCAAATCCCTGGAAATTCTCTTCTTGCCAAGAACTTTATCCCAACTGGATACCCAGGTTGTGGCTGTAGTGACATAGCTAGTATAGAAACGATGCGGTAAATCACTCTTTTCTTCCAGACCCTGGAACAAACGGAGTGGCAACCGCCTGAACGGAACACAAGAAAAGATGATGCTCTGGGCTAGGCTGTCACACAGACAGTTGTGCGCACTGGGCAAGTCCTTGTGTCTATCTGGGCTTCCATTTACACGTCTATAGAAATGGGAAATAATCATGTGTGCTGTTTTGTTATAAATGCAAACAACACACACCCACACAGAACACAACACATCCTTAAAAGAGCAACACAGACCCATACAGAAAAGCTGCAGTTGCTTGTTTCGCTTTCTGTCATTTAGGCTGCAAGCCCACTGGGCAAGAATCTTTTGTTCCTTGAACCACAACTGCTGGTGAGTAAATGACATCAGTAAGGACAATATTGGAAACATACTGCAGCAACTGCTCCTGTGTCTTCCATATACTGTTCACCAACCTGGCAGCATTTGACCCACCTAGCTGCTGGGGTCTAGACAACCATGTGGAAGACTAATCCATCCATCCATTCATTCATTCAGCATATATGTACTGAGCACCTACTATGGGCCAGGTGTTATAAATACTGTGGGGAAGAAATCCAACATAGATCTCTCCCCACAGAGCTCATGGTTCAGTGGTCCATGATCACTGGCCCTGATTAGAACTAGAACCATCCTTAGTATATGTGGTCTCTTCCCTGAAACTCTCAGTTGTTGTTTCTGTTGACCCAGATCCCTGGTTAGGTATTTACAGCCCAGATTCTCCCTCAGTTTGAGATTTGGAAATTCTTCCACATTTTCAGAATTCTTCCTCAAGCTTTAGAGTGTTGAGAGTTCTGGGCCTCCGCAAAACTGCTTGGCTTGATAACCAAAGTCAAAACTCACATTTATGGCTCAGAGTTATGGTTTTACTGTTATGGTGATTTAGGTGCTCCGTCTCTATCTTCAACATACTTATTCACATTCCCTCACTCAGTCTCTCAGTGCTGGGGATCAAACCCAGGGCCTAGCCTGTGCTAGCAAATGCTCTGCCACTGAGCTACATCAGCCCCAGATGAAATCGTAGAGAATTTCACTACATAATATACATTAAAGCATTTTAACTAGTATAGTGTTATACACACAAAAATTGAAATCAGAAATTATATATTAACAGTTGTTCTCCTATATCGGGCCCAGCAACAAGTTTATTTTGTCTTTCGTTTTGTTTGCACAGATTGAGGAAGGTTTAAATCACACAGAGAAGTTGTAAAACAGTTTTAACACCTTACCCTGTGACCTCAGAACAGTCTTCTGTTAAACAGAAACAGCAAGGGGTTTATTGCAAAATTTGGTCCAGGTGGTTTCCAATGTGTTAAAATTTGGTGCACAGCATGTTTAAACATGCCTGTTACATCTTTTTAAAAGTAGAAATCGAAGCTTATGATTTCACAGAAGTAGTATATACCCATTCTTGAATCGAGGACCACAGGTCAACTTATTTGGCAATTGTTGGGTCCTTAATCTAAGTTCTTCCGTATGTTTGAACCACCACAGATCTAGCACCACTACCCACTATGAGGAAATGACTGTCGTCTTTAAAGAGGAATGTTATAAAGGGATTAACTGCAAAGCCCAGTTCCCATGTGTGAAGAGAACAGGATAAGTGAAGAAAGGAATGTGCTTTGAACTGAGTTAGCCAAACCATCTGCAGTAAATTTCTGATTACTCTCGAGTAAACGTGTTACTCTTCTTCCATGGGCCAAGGGTATAGCAGTGTGTGTTTAGAAAAAATGGTAGGAGAGAAAAGGAATGTATTTTGTTTTATCAGTAAAATCCTTGAAAGTTTTCAGATGTTTCTATTCACTTCAGATAGCTTGCAGAGAAATAGTAGCTAATTAGCAACTCTCCCAGCTGGATATGACAGTTGAAGTGTGTGGGAGGTGCCACTTCCTAATGGTGGTGGTGGTAATGATGTGTGTGTGCCATCGTGTTGCCTTGAGAGCCCAGCAGATAGCTTCATTTCTTTGAATCCTGAAGATTTTCTTACCTTCCAGAACTCTTCTTTAGAACTCCTATATCACTGGTTGTGTAGACTACTAGAGCAATAGCAACATCACAACTACCCGAGTGTAAATGCAGCTCCACTGGCCCACACTAAGCTCCTGGAATCACTTTTGCACCATACCAGATTTCCAGCAAAAGTCCTAAAGTCCTGTGTTTAGTCTGGACCAGCTTGATCCACATGCCTATCCTTGATCCAGTCTGGAGAATTGATCAACGACCGACCAGGCCTGGATCACATGAGCTCCTGGCTCCCGAGACCACCTCAAGCAGGTTTTCTAGTTTCATTCCTTAAAATAGTCTCGAGTGAGCCTCAGGGATCAGAATCTGGGCTATTCTGGAACCTCAGATTATTAGAGCTAACAACTAAGCAGAGCTAACCACTCCCTGCTGCCTCCTGAAGTGTTCACTGGGGTGAAGAGGCCACCTTTTCCTGGGTCTTAGTCCATGCTACCTCCAAGCCCTCTAAGCCCACTACTTCTGTCCCAGACAGAATCTGAAAGGAGATCTCAGCGCCCAGGGCCCTTCCACCACAACCTGACACATGGAGGGGGGCACAGAGCTTGATGTCCAGAGAAGAGCCCTGATACAGAGGCAGGCAAGATGTCCAGAACTTCAGGGTGACTTTGGGTAAGTCAGTTAAATTCTCTGGGCCTCCACTTCTCCAAAGTCTGGCTTCTGCTCAATAGATTTTCTAACTGTAAGGTCCTTGCTAGTTGTAGGATCCTATAATTTCTCTAACATATTTTCTAAGTATTCTAAATTCTCTGTCCCCAGAACAGCTTCCTCCACTCCCCTGGTGCCTGATACAGCCCTTAAAATGCAATATAAAACCCTCTATACACATTTATAAGAATCATTTGAATACATATTTGTCTTTTTGGGGAGAGGGGGGTGCTGGGATCGAACTCAGGGCCTTGCACTTGCTAGGCTAGCACTCTACCACTTGAGCTAAATCCCCAGACCCATTTGAGGTGATATTTCTGTCCCTGTCCCAGGTAACATGATGACTCAACAGGAGACCCTAATCTCCTCCTTCTAAACCCTACACCACTGCTCCACAAACCCTCGAGCCTCATCTTCCCTTCTCCCTTTCCTGGGGGAGGGAGGAAAAAAAGCAAGGACCAGCCCAGATACTGTGGGACTCTCAACCAATTTCTTTCCCCCACAAAGCTCTGATGGGGAGCCCAGATGTGAGGGACAGGGGTGAGGGAGCAGGAGACACATCTTTCATTGCGAGTACCTGGTCAGTGACACACATGTTACACATTAGGCAGGCCTGCGATCAGATGTACATCTGAGACCAGATGTGAAGGGAGGAGCGGGGTTAAAAAAAAAAAAAAGAAAGGTTCTGAGAATTGGCAGGACATCTCCAGAGAGGAAAGGAAAGGCCACGATAACAGAAACCAGAACCCCTGACAGAGTGGAGGTGGGAGACTCCCTGGGATCTCACAGGGAATGTCTGGAGAGGTGTTTCCTGTGTCTGCATGGAGACAGACTTGACAGAGAGGAGGTGCATACACACGGATGGGGCCCTTTGGAGTGAGTAGTAAAGCTGCTGTGCAACAAAACTTCTCTGGCTCAGATGAACAGGAGCTTCCCCCTCTTTTCTACCAAGTCTTCATCCCAAAAGCCACCGTGGTAGAGGAACTGAGGTGGGGCTGAGTAGCCCTCTCTTCCGGCAGCTTTGCCTTTAGGGGACCTGGACTACAGCTCGTTATTGGCCCAGGTGTTGGGGAATCTGAAATTAGTCCTCTACCTATACCTCAGCCTGAGTGTGGAACATCCTTGGATATTAGCCTCAGTCCAATCCAGTGCGAGAGCCAGTTCATTCTCATGGCTCCTCTCGGCACCTCGGTTTCCTGATAACACAGGAATTCAAGTCTCTACAAAGTTCTCATGAGGAATGAGTAAGATCACACCTAAAAAATGCTCACCAGGCACAATGCCTGACACACAATAGGTATGCAAGAAACAGCAGTGTTTTTTTTGTTTTTGTTTTTGTTTTTTTTTGTGCTGGGGATCGAACTCCGGTCCTTATACTTGCAAGGCAAGCACTTTAACCACTGAGCTAAATCCCCAGCCCACAGCAGTGGTTTTTGTATAGATCTGATCCATTTTGATCATCAACGTGATCCGTTGAGAAGTAGGTTCCTGGCACTTGGCACAAATAATAGTTGAATTATCAAAGTGTAAATTATTTTCAGCAGAGTCATATCATATATTCATTCAACTCACATAACTTCAACTATGCAGTCGGGGTAAGGGGTTGTGAGAATTGTTTAAGGGCAGGACCCCCTAATGAGCATCTAAGCTCAAATGAGCAGCTTTCAGCTTCTCAGCCCTCTCTGACCAGGGGCCACAGAGTGTGACTCAAGGGTTTTGCTTGCCATCACATCCTTAAGGTAAGTCCCAGCCACTGAACTTTCACAGATACAACAAACAAGGCCTTTCCTGTGTCGCTCAGGTGCATTTGCACTCAGAGGTGTATTACAGTGCAAGACATGAGCAAGGGAGTGCCACATATGTGAACTTAGTTGAGAAAGCTGACTGAGGAATTGTCAGCCATAACCTCTGGAACCTCACATTCCTTTACCTCACATTTGCAGCTCTAAATGCTTCAACTTCAACTTGGAAGAAACAAGGAATACTGAAGTATTAAAGAGAGCCCCGATTGAGACAGGGATCACAAGGACAAAGGGCAAATAAACTCTTGAGCCATTTATCTTCAATCCTTAGCCTCCCAAGCCCATTAAGAGGGTAGTGCACATTTCTTCCAGCCTTTCAGCTCTTCAAATGATGAAACTATAAGGACCAGGTGGACCCCAAGACCAGATGCACAAGAGGCAGAATGTTGGCAGTGTCTCCAAAAAATAAATGACTCCTGACCAGTATCTTTCACAAGCAACTCCTTGTAAAAAATACCACTCATGACCTTGACCCATTACAGCAAACTCAACAAAGTTTGCCCCTTCCTCTGTTCAGGGGGCAGCTTGGTTTCTCATTTAATTGGCAATGTTAATGCTGCTTGAGCGGAGGTCCCATTAAAGCCCTAGCTGCAGCTGAGGACGTAGTCAGTGGCAGAGCTCTTGTGTAGCATGAGACCCTGGGTTCAGCTGGGGAGAGGCAGGCGCTTGCCTGCATACTTGTCATAATTGGTTTGATCTAATTTCTCTTGTCTCTTGCCTTCGGAAACACAATCCCAGCTCCTGCCTTGTCAAAACCTCATGCCTTACATGGAACGGGCTTCACTTAACACTGCTCATGTGTTGCATGACAGCATGACCCTACACTCAGATCAACCTGAGTGAGTCCAAGTGTCACTACTTACTGTATGATTGTGGGTCAGGCTACTTGCCTCTTAATCAGCAACATGGTAATAATACCACCACTTTATAGCCAGAGGCTGAGAATACAAAAACAAATATCACAAATGTGAAATGTTTTGTGAAGTGGGGACATTCCAGGGCTCTGTGCTGTTCAAGGATTAAAACCAAAGGCCACACTCTGATATTCAAGACATTTCCTTCCTGTCTTCCAGGCCACCCTCACTTGGCACCTAGATTACAGCTGAGTAACTCTTCCCTCCTCCAAACTCCTTCACATTTGCAAAGTCGTGCTGCATGGCATGCCCATTACCTTCAATTTCTCCAGTTAAAGATCTTCAGTCCTTTCAAAATCTGTTTGAGCACTACCTCTTCTCTGATGCCTTTCTCCTACTGCTGCCAAGCACCGAACTGTAAAGCTAGAAAAGGGGACGTGCTAGGAGATGCCAAAGCTGTTTATGCAACTGACTTCTCTCTAGAGAGCCCAGTCAGCTGGATCAGCTCTCAAACATCTCAGCATCTCCATCAGGCCTCTATTCAGTCGATGGCTTCTAACAGCCACCAGTTAGTCTTCCCAGGTGGGCTCTGGCTTTTCTGAAGACCAGAGAAGGGTTCAGTAAATGGTCATTTAGGCAAATAGGAGGAAGACCAATTTCCCACCCATGTTCCTATGATCTACCTCAGGAGGCCTCTAGTGACAGTTTCAGAAAGCCACTCTCATCTGTAAGATAAGCTAATAATATTACTAAGATTGTTGTGAGAAAAAAGAAAGTCAACTACAGAGCACCTAGTACCCAGTAAATGTTCAATAATTCCCTCAAGGTACACAAGAGCCATCAAAAAAAAAAAAAAAAAAAAAAAAAAAAAAAAAAAAAAAAAAAAAAAAAAAAAAAAAAAAAAAAAAAAAAAAAAAAAAAAAAAAAAAAAAAAAAAAAAAAAAAAAAAAAAAAAAAGCGGGAATGGGAACACAAAATTTAACAGAACTCAAAAAATAAAAGTATAGAGATAATTATAAATGGGTTAAATGTATAAACCAATTAAAGGACAGTCTCAAACTGAGTTAGAAATAGGTTATTAGTAAGACACACCCTGAAGAGCTAAGGGTTCCCTGTTGACCGACCCCTCCAAGCCTAAGGAGTTGCCTGCAGTCCTTAGCATCCCACAGTGCAGGTGACCCCTTGTCTTCACAGTGTATTATCAGCACATGACCACAATCCCCTGCTCATGGCACACATCACTTGCAGTGTAACGGGTATATAATACAGGTTCAGAATTCTTTTAGGCACCAAAATTTTTATTAACCCACCTTCCTGCTGTCTCTTAACATTCTAAACATTATATGAACTTTATAAAACAAATTAACTTCTTTCTGACCTGGGGCTGTGGTAGGAACCATCATGTTACAATGTGATGGCAAATCCATGCCTGCTTTCAGGTTCTCGTGGCCTCTGACAACCTCTGACTATCACCTCTGTCCTTTCTTGACTATCCCTTAACGGTCTATTCTAATCCCTGTGAAATAGGGACTAAAACGACCAACCTCAGTATTCTGAGATTTATGAGAAGGCCCAGCACTTAATAATCCAAGCTGTTAGGAACATTTAAACTCCCAGAGTTCTTCTTTGCCCTTTGATATGCTCCTTCTCATCTATCATGGGCTAGGAAACTGGTAAACCTGTAAACCAGGCACATGGGCCTATATCCATAGGCCAGATGACGGCCTGAATGGTAATGTGCATGGGCTCTGTGACCACCACTGCCAACTTCCAGCCTAAGGAGGTACTGAATGACTGAGCACTTCCAAGACCCCCAAGCTCATGGTTCACTGTCGAAGTCTCCTTTGTACCTCCATCTTGACTGGGACCTCTCAATTCCCCGTGCCACGCTTTGAACAGGATAAGGGATCACCGGTCCTGGGAGCCCATGGAGGACATTGGCAAAGCAATTGCAGAGTTGGTGCCATCTGCTTTTGGGAAGGAGAATTACGGCCTGGACGAGGATGGCAGCTGGAAGGTGAAGGGCGGTTCTGGCTCTCAATAGCGGTAGTGATCAGCCTTGAAGGGGCCATCATGCGCTATGCCCAGGTACTGGGCCTGCTTCTCAGTCAGCTTGGTCAGCTTCACATTCAGCTTGCCCAGGTGGGCTTCTGCCACTGCTTCATCCAGCTGGGGTGGGGAGAAACAAGGAAAACCTGCAATAAGCGCCATGACCTTGGATCCTTCACGTGCATCCAGCAACCAAGTGGCAGCAACTGCTCTTCTGGGGTGTCTGCCACATGTGTTAGCCATATTACACTTCATTCGACCCTCACAGCCAGCCTCAGCAGGTATGCTGTTTTGGCTGCCTAGTTACCTGTCAAGAGGGAACCATGCCACATCCTCCCCCTCCAAGTCACCCAAGTGAGACCATCAATTCTATCTTCTTCCTCATCCTCCACCAACTCCGGCAGCTAATGAAAATGCTTCTTTGGCATTTACCTATGGTCTAGGACATAATTTCCATGAGGCAGAGACAGGGGCACTCCAGTTCAGTTTGTCTCGTGGCTCTCTTTTTTCCTCCATATTCATTTTACTTGTCAAATAGACCTATCAACAGTGAGCTGAGATGGTACCCTTCCCTGCTTAGGAATCCTAGTGGAATTGGAGTGTCCCTGTTTCTACTTCATGGAAACTTTTTGTTTAACCCTACAACAATCCTGGGGATCTGACAGGCTGCACACACCAAGGTAGCCCTTGAACTCATTCTGGGTAAAACATTTGGTCCAGCAAGACAAAGTGGCCCAGGAAAACAAAGGGGAAGGAGTCGGCTGGTCCTGGGGTGTACAGACTCCAGGCCCCCGGTGTAGACCCAGATGTCCTCCTAATTTCTCCTCAACTGGCAGTACCAGCCTTTCACAGCCTGGTGGGGTGGAATGGAGACCCATAAACCCTCCAGTCAACAAAGGCTGGAGAAACAAGGGACTCTTACCAATTAGCTGGTAGGGAAACTGAGTATTAAGACAGATATGTATCAAAGGGAAGTTCATCTGTGATACTGGCAAAATGAGGGAGAACTAAAACACAATTCTCACCCCTGGGATGGGCAGTTTGCACGGGGTGTTTGGACGAGTGTGGGATTTGACGTCAGAGGACATCACCATCATGGTTACCCAGAAATATCCAGTGTAGGTATCAGCTGTTGTGCTTAGCACTGCATCAGGTAAATCAGCTTATCTGAAGGCCACAAACCTGCAGCCTATAAACTGCACTCATACATCTGAGTGACCCACCCATTTACTTTGAAAAACTATAATGAGTTGCCTACTTCAAGAAATTATTTCATGCCGTTCTCTCCAATGGACCTGGGCTATGGGCTGATGATAAATGAGGGGCAGACATCCCTTTACATCCCTACAGACATGTGGGTTTGTGACCTCAAACTAAGGAAATGCTCACAATCCTTAAAGGACGTCTTATCAACTCCATTCTACAGATGAGAGAATGAAGCACAGAGAAATTAAGTAACTTGCCCCACTTACACAGCCTTATGTGGTGAGGTCGAGACCAAAACCTGGTGTGTCCTGTTCCAAAGCCCATACTCTTTACCACTCTAGAGATGCTCTAGGAGTCATGCCCCACTGTGGGCCTCGGTCTCCTCTTAAGCACTATAAATTCTAGCAAGCCCTGAGTGGGGAGCCCAGGATTAGATACTTGAGGGGGAAGCAAACACCTACCTTCTTGGGCAGGAAGTGAACCCCAACAGGGTACTTGTCAGAGTGGGTCCACAGCTCAATCTGCGCTAACACCTGATTGGTGAAGGAGTTGCTCATCACAAAGCTGGGGTGGCCCGTGGCACAACCCAGGTTAACCAGACGGCCTTCCGCCAGCAGGATGATGTGGTGCCCATTCTTCAGCAGATAGCGGTCCACCTGCAAGTCACCAGGACAACAGTGAGGGCTGGGAGGTGCTGCCTCGCGGTCTACCTCTGCCTCCCACCTTGCCCAGGAGAAGCCCAAAATGCTCCAGAAGAAACAACCACAACACAAGCCTGGCACATACAACTAATAAGAGTAGCCAGTTGGACATAGGGGTGCATGTCTGTAATGCCAGTACTCTGGGAAGCTGAGGCAGGAGGATCACAAATTTGAGTCAGGCCTGAGCAACTTCACAATTCAGACCCTCTCTCAAATTAAAAAAAGCTCTAGAGAGGTAGTTCGGTGCAAAAGCTCTGGGTTCAATCTCTATCCCCAGTACTACCAATGATGATGAGGATGAGAATAACAGTAATAGCCAATAACCTCATCGATCTGCTGAGAATGAGCTGACCCCTGTAAAGCACATGGCACATACTGGGTACTCAGTAGCAGCTAATGTTAGTATTGTTATTATTGCTCTTAAATGCATCCTAAAATTTCTGCCTATTAAACCCTTCCCATGCCTTTTTAAAAAATTAAAATTAACAAAAGACAGAGACAGAGAGAGAGAGGGAATGCAATGCAGGTCATACAACCAGAGATTCCTATTCAACTGGTCCATGGGGTGACTCTGCCAAGGTGGAGGGAATGAATGTGGAAACCCCAGCCTCAAGGCCCTCAATCTTCCAACTCTCCCAGCTGCCTGACCATACAAATTTGTGGTGCCCAGGATTAGATACTTGAGGGGGAAGCAAACACCTACCTTCTTCTCTCTACTCTGATCCTTTCATTCTTCCCTCCTCACAGTGACTCCCAAATACTCAAACTACTGCAAGAGGCCCAGTGCAAGTCCAAGCAAAGTTCTGTGATGCTCATCCAGTGTTCCCTCCCTGGATGAGCGTTCACCAACATGTGCCTGAGTCAAGCCCCCGCAGGGACCCATCAACCTGGACTATGCCCTCATGGTACCACAGCAGAGGAGTGACTCCAACTGTAATGAGGTGGGTGCCGTACAAAACACATGGGGGGCACTGCTTCCTGAGCAGTTGGCTAGGAAGAGGAAGGGAGGCCTTTGAGCTGAGGCTCAGAGGACGGGCAGAGAAAAGGAGCTATCTAAACATGACAAAAGAGTTGTGATGTGATATTCACGGCGTGGTCCAAGATGACCTAAGAGCATAGGTTCTTGAGAAGACAGAAAAAAGACGAAGTTGAGAAGAAGGCTGGCAATTCTGAGGGCGAAAACAGAGTCCAGCTTTGGGGGGCAGCTGGGTGGAGACATGCCCACCACCCTGTGATGCCTTTGCAGCAGGAGCCCTGCCCGCCCGATGTGGTGCCAGGACTTCTGGGCAGAGATGGAGGTACCCTCTGCCTAGCCAGGAACTGACATTTGCAGGACCTATGCAAAGAGAATTCCTACAGGAAGGCTGAAGCCCCAAGGGAAGAAGTGGAGCATGTGAATATGTGGTGTGTGCCCACAGAGGCTTGTCTGCCTACTGGGGCTCTGGGCTCCTGGCTGGGCCTGTGGTGTGACTCTAATTGGTGTCACAGCTTTGGTCAACTCTGTCTACATCTGCACAACATCTCAAAGATAGCAAGACACAAATTCAAAGTGCCCTTCAGTAAGTGGGTTGTTTACGCTTTTAAAAAGTGTAGTAAGGGGATTTAGCTCAACTGGTAGAGTGCTTAGCTAGCAAGCACAAAGCCCTGAGTTTGACCCCCAGCACCCGCGCCCCCAAAATAAGTGTGGTAAATATCTTTGCATACATGTTTAATTCAGGATCAATTGTTAGGAGAGACTGCCCAGTCAAAGTTTGCTCAGGGGCTGGGAGTGTAGGTCAGTGATAGAGCACATGCTAAATATGTGCAAGGCCCGAGATTCCATCCCCAGCAGAACAACAACAAAAAAGAGCTTACTGAACTTGCAATGTCTCGATATATCAAGCAGAAATGTTTTCCAGAGAAGAAAATAAATTAACCCAAATAAAATTTCATATCAATGCCCTCTGGAAACCTGTCCTTTCCCCAGCTCAGTAAATAGCCTACTTGGAACATAGCTGTTCCAGCCAGAAACACAGCACCCTGTTTGGTTCCTCCCCCATATGACCCCTGGGTGAGTCCATTATCCCTAGCACTCTCTAGGTCAAAGCTGCTATCATCCTGCAGGGCTACAAGAGCACCCTCCCCTCCCCTATCCCATGCCACTGTTTCCATCCTCCACATGGTAGAGAAAAGGATCGTTCTGGAAACAGCAACCTCACCATACATGCCTCATATCCTTCGGGTCAAGCCTGACACCTAAGCCTACCTCTGAAACCAGGCTCTCTTCTCCATACTCCACAATCTGGGTTGCAACAACCTCTTCCTCTGACCTCCTTTGTGGGTGGCCCACAAGCAGACCTCCTGTGGCCCTCTATTGTGCAGTCTGCTGGCAGGGCTGGGGATTCTCACCTGGGGTTTGATGTTCACCTTCTCCACAGCATTCTCATTAAGCCACTTCACATCAATCTCTACATCAAAGTGTCCGATGTTACATACAATGGCATCATCCTTCATCTGCTCAAAGTGCCTGTGGGAGGGGGGTTGCCCATGGTAGACCATCAGCGACAAAGAGCAGTCTCAAGTCTGCCCTAATCCCTCACTCCCCAGGACCAGCACAAAGCACCCACCAACCAACGATGATGTCCACACAGCCTGTGGTGGTGACAAAAATGTTGCCCTCCTGACAGGCCTCATCCATGGTGGTCACCTCATAGCCTGTGTAGACAGCAGCCATGGGTTATCTAGGGTGTCCTAGCCCCTTCTCTGGCCCCAGTGGCTGACAGTCAACCCTCGCCTTTTCATACCCTCCATGGCAGCCTGCAATGCATTGATGGGGTCAATCTCAGTGATGATAACACGAGCCCCGAAACCCCGCAGGGCCTGGGCACAGCCCTTGCCCACATCGCCATAGCCTGCTACAACCGCGACCTTGCCCGCAATCATCACATCTGTGGCCCGTTTGATGCCATCTATGAGGGATTCCCGGCAGCCATAGAGGTTGTCAAACTTGCTCTGAAAGGAGAAAGGCCAAGGGAATGATGGGGGCAGGTAAAGCCCTGGATCCCACCCTCAGAGTGCCCTGTAGGCCCCAGAGCCTCAGGCCCACTCAGCACCGCAGCCTGAACTGATCCTCTTCTGGGATTCCTCCTGCTAGCTGATGCCCCCGCATCCCCCTCACCTGGCCATCTCCCAGGCCTTCTTTCTCTATTGGTCCAGAAGCCTTCCTAGGAATCAATTACTAGGAGAGATTGCTGGGTCAAAAATTTTGTATAACTTTAAAGCTCCTGACAAAGCCATAATGCTCTTGAAACCCAGCTCTGAGGCCCACTTGTGTAGCTCTTCCTTTCTCTAATGCACCCACTACCCTCAGTCTACAGCCCCTTTCCTCCCTTCCTGGGCTCCACTCTTCACAGGCCTACTCCCGAACTGAACCGGGAGCCAACAGCTGCAGCAGTCATTACAAGGACTCACCTTGGTGACAGAGTCGTTGACATTAATGGCAGGCACCTTCAGTATCCCCTGGGCCACCATCTTGTATAGGTTGTGGACCCCAGTCGTGGTCTCCTCAGAAATGCCTCGGATGCCTGAACAACAAGGAAAGTGCATCAGAGACTACATCTGAACTCGCCCGAATGCCTCACTTTGCCCCTACCGCCTTTACTTTTTCTGGTTTCCCATCTCTAGGACTGATACCAGACAACCCAATCCCTCAGGCCAGTGTAAGGAGTCACCCAATACCCGCCTAAAGGGAATCTGTCATCAGGCCTAGTGAGTCCACCTCCTGACATCTCCCAACTCTCTATTCCCACCACCACAGCCTTAGTCCCGGCCACCATCATCTCTCACATGATTTTTGCGTCATAAAGCAGCCAGCAGCTACTTTGAGCATGTATATTTTCAGAGAAATCTTTTCAAAACCCTCCAATCATTACCCTTTGCTCTCAAGATCAAGCTAAATTCTTTTCCCTTGGCATATTCGAGTCACAACTAATGCTCTATCCGGACCCTGTAATAATTCCTAAGGATGGTTCCCTTCATTCACTGTAATCCTATTGGCTTCATTTGTTTTGTTTTTTTGTAAAGAGTAGGAAATTTATTGAGAGAAAAGAGCTCCAGAGAGACAGGAGGGGACCCGAGTGGGTTGCCAACGAGCTCACTTTTCAGGGCAAGTTTTAGAGCAAAATTGCCAGGCGGGTACAATGTGTGTCAAAATGATGATTAACCAATAATATTACAAGTGTAATCGCTTAGGTAATATTGATCTAATGGGGATGAAGGTCACATAGCAAAGGAACATGGAAAGAATACAGACATTCCAGGATGGGGTGGATCTGAAGGTCTTGGTCGCCCACCTGGGTGACTTCAACTTTATCAGATCAGGTGAGTATAATCTTCAGTTCATTGTTTATCCCTCAGCCTTGGCTTCATTTCTGTCTCTTGAATAATCTATTCTTTCCTGCCTTTGTACTTGGTACCCCCCTTCCCAACTACTCTTTTCTTGCCCTGCCTTTAACAAAGCTGGCCCCTTCCCAGTGTTAGAGGCGTGTTATCTAGCTGCGTCAGCTGTTCCCAGCCCTGGCCCTAGGCTGGCCTTGGGCTACAGACTCAGTCCCGTCCCCCCCCCAAGCCAGGCTCACCTCTCATCATATAGGTCAGAAGGTCAAGCCCCAGCATGCCTGCAGAAGCTGGGAGCTCTGCCTGGCCTACTATCTTCATGCAAAGGAGCAGGCCCCATCCAGGCCACAAGCACCCAGCCCACCCACCCCACTTTGCTTACCTGACAAAAGCTGTGGGTACTTGGTGTGAATGAGGTTAGTAAGGTCACCACCGTCATCCAGAATCATGTTGAGGGGCCCATCCTTGAAGTACAGAGTCTGCTCGATGCACCACAGGTACTCCTCATCTGTTTCACCCTTCCAGGCGTACACTGGAGGGTGAGTAGCACATCAGGCCTCGCCTTCCCCACCAGCACCTTTGCTCTAGGGAATCACCCAAGTAGATCCAATACCATCCCCCTCCTAATTCCCAACCTCAGCCACTTCCAGCCCCACTGAGAACTCAGCAGCAGTAAGAGCACTACTTAGAACTGACAGATCTGGGGTCGACTCTTGGCTCTGCCACTTACCAGCTGTGTGACCTTGGGCTAATTAATCACTTCATTTCTCTGAGCCTCAGTTTCCTCTTCAATAAATGAGGCTCACAACAGTATGGAATACATCAGACAGAGGCCACGTACAGGACCTCAGATACAGGACATGGAAATAATTACTGCTTTCTCATCCCCTTCTGCCTGGACTCCAAGGCCTGGGACATCAGCCCACACAGACCAAGGTTCCCACCCACTGTGGGACCATCTATTCAGTGAGACGCATAAAGCAGGACCCAGGGTTGGGTCAGTACTGAAGGTCTTGAGGGCCCAGCAGTCTCTGAGATGGGTACTCACGGGCAATGTCTGGCCAAAAAATTACTAAAAGCTGCTACTATACATGGAGCACTCTCTCTGTGCCAGATGTGACTACCTGCTCCATGCTCCACCTAATTTTTCCTCGAAGAAACCCTGTGAGGCAGGGATTACTATCATCACCACATGTAGATGCCCAGAGTGGGACTAAGATATACCTGTGCCACTCAGCATGGCCAGCCAGAGTAGACAACAGAACCAAAGGCTGCTGACTGCCAGGCAATGCTCCTCCCGTCATATGGAATGACTGGGCTACCAGTGTGAGGCCCTCAGGAGCCTCCTTCAAGCAAAGGACACAGGCCATGCAGGGACAGCTGCCCTCTGCCCAGTTGGGGAAGGAAATGATCTTACAAACAAAGCCTTTCTGGGAAGAGGATCATGGAGGCCAGCCAGAGCAGCGGACATGCCTGTTCAGCACTAGTCAGGCACGACCCAAATTCCTCCCTCTGCCTATGACTGACCAGAATAGTCAATGTGCTATTCAGTCACCATCAGATCTAACTACTCCCTTCCCCCTAAACTCAGCTAGACATGTGCCCTTTGCCCAGCAGTTTGTGAGTAAGTGCTTCCTCTATTTCTGGTCTTTCCCCTGGCTCCTACATTACACAGCTCAGTCAGAGCTCTGACGATCCTCTGCCCTATCCTGCCCCAGTGTTTTGAAAGTGAATTCATGCCCTTCCTTTAAGGAACTTCTGCTCTTTTACATCATGGAGCCTGCCTTTCCGGGTCTCAGGCAGCTCGATCAGCAGCTTCCACAGGATTTTAGATGATGATGAGACAAAATAGCTCTTTCCTGTAATTCACTAGGTTAGGATCCTCTCTCCTGCCATAAAGAACACTGCTGCTGTAGGAGTTGGTGAAGCCAACAGGGAAAAGCAGAGCCCCTTCACATGTTTCCACATAGCCCAGCAGCAAGTGGGGCTTTACCTGGAATGCCGGCCTTGGCAATGGCAGCCGCTGCGTGGTCCTGAGTGGAGAAGATGTTGCAACTAGACCATCGTACCTGGAAGGGCCGGTAAAACAAGGCAGATGCTCACTGGTGGTTCAAGCACCAATGTCACTGGGCAGGAAGAAGGAAAAGCTCTGGAGTTAAGGCCAAGAGGCTGGGGACACTGGATGTGTAGATAGGAGCTAGAGCGGTGACAAAGTCCACCTCTGGTGCTGTGTGGAAGGAAAGCATCTGAAGCAAGGAGACAAGTAAAGAAGGTATTGAAGAAGAGTCTCGACA
Source organism: Hystrix cristata (assembly GCA_004026905.1). Taxonomy (NCBI): domain Eukaryota; kingdom Metazoa; phylum Chordata; class Mammalia; order Rodentia; family Hystricidae; genus Hystrix; species Hystrix cristata. The sequence goes on from PVJO010010240.1 coordinate 36,766, forward strand.
AGAAATACAGCACAACAGTGGAGGTGATAAGAAGCAGTCAAATCCTCCAGGTTCTTCAAAGACTGCAGTTTCCATTTATTGACATGGGGGAGACTTCAGGAAGAGGAAACCTCAGGGCAGCAAATCATGAGTTTGTTCGGAAGTATTCACCTTGACCTCCGAGTGGGGAGGGCATGTCAGTACGTGAATATATATGACTAGAGTACCTGGAGAAGTCCATGGTAGTACATGTATTTTGGAGTCATCACCATGTGGACAGTATTTCAAGTCATAAAATCAGACTGCCAAAGAGAAGAAACTTGAAAATAAAAAAGATGTGAGAGCTGAGCACTGGAGAACCGGGCTGGTTTTGGCCACCCTGCCCTGCCCCTTTTTGGGAAACCGCCTTGCTCTGACTCCTTTGAGATCAGGAGGCGCTCTCGCTCATTGGTACATAGGACCCAGACTAAACCAATTAGAGGAGGACCAATGAGCCCGTCCTTAGATGACTAAATGGGGTTGGTTGAGTTTTTCCTACAGCAGCTCTCAGTCAGGAGGATGAGTTGAGTGTACTCAGAAGCCTGTCTTCCTGGTCTGAGAGAAAATTCGCAGAAGTGCATTTAACACAAAGGATGGCGGCACTTGACATGGAGCGAAAACTCAAGGGACAAGAAGAAGCCCTGTTGGCCCAAGATCAGCCCCACACCTGGACTCCTTATTCCCCTAGTATTCTTCCCTGGCCAAACCAGAGAGGGCAAAGGACACAGCCAGATCCACGCAGCTGTAAGCCTCACCTCAGCCCCCAGGGCAACAAGAGTCTCAATGAGGACCGCAGTCTCCACAGTCATATGCAGGCAGCCAGCAATGCGGGCACCCTTCAGCGGCTTGGAGGCAGAGTACATCGCCCGCATGCGCATCAGGCCTGGCATCTCATTCTCTGCGATGTCTAGAGCCTTGCGTCCCCAGGCGGCCAGGCTGATGTCCGCTGCAGAGGTAAAATGGGAGTCCTGTGAGCCCTTTCCTCCTACCAACCATAAAGCACAGCACTGTGTAAGGACCCAATCCTCAGGTGAACCCAATACTCTTGGGCCTGGCAATCTGTTACCCACCCTCTCACTCATTCAATAACTATGCACGGAACCAAGACAGTCTAAAAAGAGCAACATGGTCCCTGACTAACTGCAGCTTATTATCTTGTGGTCAAACTCACTCAAGTACATGAAAATCACAACACAAAGAAGTACCACTTGGAAAAACAGCTATCTGACTACGTATGCAGTTCCTACCCTGCCTTTCTACTGACACCTACCATCCTCCCAGTCACTCCTCATTCCCTGGAGATTGTAGCTCCTGGCTCTCCATCTTTCTTTGTAAGTCATTACTCTTAGTAATTCAAAACACTTTAGTATTATCTTCAACCTGACAGTTCCTTGATCTCCTTTAACAAAGTGAAAATGCTTCTTCCCCACCTCACATGGCAGGAACTATTCGGTGCAAGTAACATTCCTTAACTACTCTCCACGCCAGGGGAGGTGGAGTGGCTTGTCTGAGTAGTAAGTTTGAGAGCAATAAACTGGGCATACTCAGTTTAGCTCTCCCTTCTTCTACAAGCAGTTCTTGCCCAGCTACAGAAATGAGGTGTTCTTCGCTGCTTTGCTCATACCTGCTGGGTAACTGCTGAATTTCGGGAGTCAGTTGGAAGAATCATTTGGTTTTCACATTAAGCTACATGCTCTGGCTCTGATGCTATTAGTAATAAAAGGTCTGCTTTGGCCTTTATCTGACACCCCAAATGTCTCAAAGTTGTCCAGATTCTCAGGCAGGAAAGGACACTATTATAAGTTCTCTCACTATCTCAATACTTTTCCTTCTAATCATCTTAAACCCCCCCACTGGCCCATTCCCAAGGTCATACATAGGTCAATATTTGCAAATTTCCTGATGAGAAAAGTCATCTGGAATGCTTGTAAATCCTTCCTGGAAGATGAAATTTAACAGGTCTAACATGGGGCCTGGGACTGCTGGTGATTTTTACCTTTAGGCAAGCTTAGATCCTTGCCACTCTCCCAAGAAGGTGAGGGGTTAGAGGAAAAGGACTCTGAAGAGAATTTAATAATTCAATAATAAATAATAGAAGTAAGTCAGTCTACTTCCTACAGTGTGTCTAAACAATTGCAATACTGGAATTGGGGGGGGGGGTGTAGCTCAGTGGAAGGGCACTTGCAAGGCCCCGGGTTCAATCCCCAACCCCAAAACAAGTAATTTCAAATATGAAAGACTTCATCCTCATGGAAGGAATCCCTCTTGTTGCACCTTAACACAACCCTTTCTTCCTGCCACCCCATCTATCCACCCTGCCATCAACCACGATAGTTCTCCCTCGGAAATCTGGATTTCAAGCAATGAGTTGATCCTGTCCCACCTTTTCAATTCTCTCCCTCTACAGCCCCATCTACAACAAGACTGCAGCCACACAGGTCAGAACCTCTAATCCACTACTCCTGCCAATTTCCTGGGACTCTTAATATACCCTCTTCATGGTCTAAACTTCCTTCCTCTAGTTTACAATTCCAACGCTTATCTCCTCTGCTCTGCTGGCTTTTCCTCTGAGAACTCACTTGGCAAAACTCCCTCCCTGGTTAAAACCTCCATCGCACCTAAGCCACTGAACCCAAGAAGCAAAGAATGATAACTAACCACACCAGTGGTCTTATTTATGCGACCATAAATCTCACAGGACACATAACACATTCCAGCACTCCTATCACATTCTCCTTTCCACTTTCCCCAAACCTCCAAGACCTTTCTCCATTGACCTACAACCTCACTTTACAATTCAGAACACTGCCACTTTTCCTCCATGGAATCCACTGTCCTCATTTGTAGTTACAGACTGGCAACATTCTCTTCTTTAGACAAATGAGCTGTCCTTGATTCCCCCTCTTCTCACCTCCCTCAGGACCTTACCACTCCACTGAACGGCTCTTCTCAAGGTGTTCAAATACCAGCCTGATCCCCCACCTGATTGCTCATTACCTATGGTCACGTCACTGGACTCAACATCTCTACTCAATGTCCAACTGCATCAAGTATGAACTACTACAACTCTGTAGCCACATACCCTCAATCTTCCACTTTAGGAAATGAAACCACCAACCAGCTACTCTAGCCAAAAACTTGTAAGACTTCTTGACTTCTCATTTCCATTTTTACTTCCATCAGCACGTTTCTGGGCCAACATCCCAAATGTATAAGCAATCCCAGCACAACTCACCACCTTCATCTAATCTACCATTTCTCAAATGGCCCTCCCCACAGCGGCCAAAAGGAAAGCTTTTAAAAATTTAAACTTTATCACCTCCACTCTTCTACTAAAGTAAACAATTAAAAGCCTCTACTGACCTCCTCTAACCCATCTATAAAGCCCTGGCCTTGGGCCCCACTCCTCCACCTCCACCTTCTTCTCTCCCTCCCTAGCTCTGCTCCTATCTCTTATAGTAACTATCTTCAGACAAGCTAAACTCATTCCGATCTCAGAGCTTTAACCCAACAATCCCTAGCCTGGAAGGCTCTTCCCCAAGTACAGTATCTGACACACTACCTGGCACTCAGCAAGTACTCAGAAAACATGGGAACACAGTGGGGCATGATGGCACACACCTGTAACGCCAGCACTCTGGGAGGCTGAGACAGGAGGATTCAAAGTTTGAAGCCAGCTTGGACAACTTAGCAACTTAATAAGACCCTATTTCATAATTTAAAAAAAAGGAAAAAAAACATGGGGAAGTAGCTTAGTACAGAGGCCCTGGGTTCAATCTCCAGTATCATAAATAATTTGGAAACAGGAAAGAATTTGGGATAGTTCTGCTGGAAGAACAGAGAATGAGCCACGTAGAGACAGCAAGATGAATCAGGATATTACTCCCACTGAGGTGGAATGCCTGAGAGAGTTTTAAAAGACCAGATTTTTCTTTTGAAAGGTCCTAATTGGCTGCTACATGGATCTATGGAGCAAAAGACTTAGAGAGACCTGTGAGGAAGGAGACCAGAAGTGGGGTGGCAGTTGTGAAGAAAAGTAGCAGATCCCTTCTCATAAAACGGAGACAATAAATACATTATCTGTATAGAGAGCTGTCTTGCCCTGTTCTTGGGTCACCTTTGTATCTCCAGCGCCCAGCAGGGCCTGCCACAAAAAAGGGGTCAACAGATCTGCTGTTAAAACTGAACAAGAAGATCCATGAAAGGAGCTGGCCCAGGACAAGGGTAGGTGAAAAAAAGCATCAAATCTGAACCAAGTCCATCTCCCAGCATTTAGCAAGGAGGATGCTGGGCATGGTGACCCATGTCTGTAATCTCAGCACTCGGGAGGCTAAGGCGGGAGGATTTCCACGAGTTCAAGGCCCACTTGGGATACATATTAAGGCCAGCTACAACTACATAGCGAGACCCTGTCTCAAAAGAAAAAAAAAAAAAAAAGAAAAACAAGGAGGAAATGACCCAGGGCAGGGTGTGCCCCTGGTGTGATAGCCATCAGTGAGAGAGGCAGGACTGGCCAGGCAGAGCTAGCGTGTAGGCCTTCTCAAGGGCTTGAGGTAGGGAACAAAGGATACTGTGTTGTAAAAGCTTTACTCCCTCAACTACCATCTGTCCCTTCAGCCAAAAATAATTTTTCAATGCCCTCATTGCAGCTGTGCCAGCTCCTAAGCTTTCCATGGGACCCTCAACTCCAATGCTGCAAGAGGGGCTGATATTGCAGGCTCTGGGGCTTTCATACCCAGAGAAGCTGAGAACTTGCAGAAGTATCAGGAATACCTATCAAGAACAAGCTAAGAGTAACAGTAAGACCTTCTCTAAACCTCAGTTTCTTTACCTGCGGAGTGAGGATCCTAACTTTGCTGTGTGTTCTGGGGATTACAGATGCCAAATAGGCAAGGTCTAGCACACAGCACACCCTCCTTGATGGAGGTTCCCTTCCTCCACCCTTACATATCCAGGGTTCCCTATTACCTTTTTTTTTTTTTTTTGGTTCTGGAGATCAAACTTAGCGCCTTGTGCTTAGCTAGGCAAGCACTCTACCACAGAGCTAAATCCCCAGCCCCTTTCCAAACCCTGACCTGCCAACCTCTCCACAGTATGACTAGCTGCCATTCCAGCCCTGACTTAACTTTCTGGGCTTTAGTTTCTCATTCACACAATGAGCATCAGTAGGCTACTCTGGTGGCCACTTGATGAACGGCTACTTCAACAAGACCCTGCAGGTCATTTCCTCAACTTCTACCTCTGCATAACAGAATGACGCCAACGTCTAAAAGAATTATTCTGTAAACACATTCAGATCACCAGTTACACATCAAGTACTCCATAAACACTGGTGTCTTTCTCCTGTTTAATGGTGTCTTGGTTACTTTCAAAGCTGCTAGCTAGTCTCAACTGGTTTTTACTGACAGTTTAGTAGAAGTGTTTCAGGTGTGTTCACTTGTAAATAATGGTGTAAAGGGTGCACTCAGAGGTCTAGATGGTCTAGGTTCAAATCCTGCTCCATCCCTTCCCATCAGGAAGACTGTGGGCAAGCCACCAAGACTTTCATTGTAAAGTGAGAACAGCCCCACCCCTGAACACGGTAAAATAAAATGAGTTAACAGAATAAATCATTCTAGTACCCATCCCACTGTAAATGCTCAAAGTGCTCGCTTCGGCAGCACATATACTAAAATTGTAAATGCTCAATCAACGTTTGCTTTCAGCCTTCCATCCGCGGGACAGCGGGAAGGACCTTTCTAACCACTCCAAATTTTCTTTGAGATTTTCTGCATGATCGTCCCTACTGGCCAGGTGAGTGACCCCACAGGTTGAGTAATCAGCCCAAAGTCCCCACAAGGTGCAGGCCAGCGCCGGCCTTGGGCTCGCTTTCCAGGCCTTTCTCCACACGCACTTGTGAGCACCTGTGCCCACGCCGGTCTTGCAAGAGGCCCAGAGAGGAGTGAGCCCTTGACCGAGACCAGCCAGTCTGCCGCTGGCAGGGCCAGGACTCTAAGGCAGGTTCCAGCACGCGAGCACGTGCAAGCCCCGTGGACCCCGCAGGCTCGGGGCAGAGCACGCTACCAGCCCATTTCTCGCAGCCCGCGCAGTAGCAACGGGTAGCGCGAGGCACGCCGGGACTCGTAGTCCACAGGCGCCTCCCACGACCAGCAGGCAGCGGCTCACGAACTCCAGCCCCCAGGCGGCCCCGCGCGCCTAGCAGCGCGCCGAACCTGCGGTTCTAGGGGTCCTGGGCGCCCCGGGCCGACCCGGCGGCCACCACCCGCCACGAACCCTGAGCCGGGAGGACGACCCCTCACCCAGACAAGCCCTGGGGGGCTGCGGAGTAGTCGCCACAGACTGCACGCCTCGGAACTCACCGACTTTGTAAGGCAGTTTGTCAGACATACTGGCGACGCTTCCGTACGCAGAGATGGACTGGGGCGAAGGGGGCGGGGATTCAGAACAGGGACCGGTAGCCGCCGGGCTACGCAGTGCCGGGACTTGCGCGTGGCGCCGGCGCCTCTAAATATCTTCCTGCAGCTTGCATATACATGAGGCCCGCGACTGGGGCTGAGCCACTGGGGCGGGGCTTAGTGCACAGGGTTGAACCGGAATCGACTTCGACCCATGCCGGGAAGAGGGCAAATTTCATCTGGGCGGCTGATGGACCTCAGACCCCAGGGGGCAGGCAGTGCGGGGAGAGTTCTGGAGCGCGCCAAAGTCGTTCTTCGCTCTTTCAGTGACTCGGCGGTCAGAACTAAGCTGAGCTTTGAAATTCCAGCTAGTTCACTTCTTTGAGCCTCAGTTTCCTCACTGGGAAACTACTTGCAGGAGGATCGCAAGTTCAAGCTCAGCCTGAGCAACTTAGCGACTTAGACGCTGTCTCAAAATTTCAAAAGGTACAAAATAACCATGTTGATTATGAACATTATGTATACGATGTACCAATGCATGTTCTTGGTAAAAATAATAAAAAAATTTAAAAAAAAATTTCAAAAGGGCTGGGGATGTAACTCAGAGGCCCTGGGTTCAATACCTACTACCACGTACAGACACACACACAGACACAGATACACATACACACACACACACACACGCAAAAGCATAATACCAACCACATAGATACTCTGGTCTATTTCTGCACTCTCTTTTTTAATTTTTCTTTTTTGGGGGGGAGCTGCTGAGTATCGAACTCAGGGCCTTGCACTTGGGAGGCAAGCTAAATTCCCAAAATCTGCATTCTCTTTTTAAATTCACTCATCTACACGAATCCTACACTGTCTTTCTATCACTCATTTGCCTTTGCACTTCTGTCGAAAGTTAATTTCATACATACATTGTGGTGGTTTTTTGAGCTCTATATTCTGTTCCATTGATCTAGGTGTCTTCCCTTCTATGCATTTGCCAATGATATAAGGTCTTAATTACTGTAGCTATATAATAAGTCTTGAAATCAGATACAGTGATTCTTCATTATTTTTTCAGAGTTGTTCACATCTACAAAGAATTTTGGGGGTTGGAGATTTAGCTCAAGTGGTAGAGCACTTGTATGGCAAGCGCAAGACCTGAGTTCGATCCCCAGCACCCCCACAAAAAAAAAAAAAAGAATTTTGCAGAGACTTTGGTCGACATTGTATTAAACATATGGCAGATAGGCATAGTAATGCATACCTGTAATCCTAGCACTTGAGAGGCCAAGGCAGGAGGATTGCCACATGTTTGAAACCAGCCTGGGCTACATAGTGACTTCAAGACCAGCCTAAACTATGTTGTGAGACCCTGTCTCAGAAAAAAAATAAAGGGTGTCAATTTGAGGAGAATTAATACTTTTACTATGTTGATTCCTCCAATCTACAAATAGTATGTTTCTCCGTTTGTTTAGATCTTCCTTGATTACCATCATTAGGGTTTTGTAGTTGTCAGAATACAAACCTGTGTCAGTCACCTTTCCCATTTCTAGGACACAATACCCAATACCTACAACTTAGAGGAGGAGAGGTTTAATCTGGCTCACAGATTTCAGGGATTCAGTCCATGGTCAGTTGGCTTCAAGACAGAAATACCATGGCAGAAGCACATGCCGGAGCAGAGCTGCTCAGTTCATGGTGGCTGGAAAGCAGAGCAGGTGAACAATGCCAGAGAGAGAGCAGGTGAGGGCCACAGAGCCCCTAGAGCCACACCTCCTCGACATACCCAGACACACCCAGGAATTCCTACTGTCAATCTGCTGGGTAGTTCTTAATCCAGTGGAGACAACACATCAGGATTAACAGTGCATGTGTAAAGTACAGTACATACTTTGTAGGATTTACTCCTAAATCTGTCTCCAACCTCCCCCATTTCTCCACCTTCCTTCTCTTCTAGTCTCCTTCTTCTTGTGATTGTGAATGGTGTTTTTATTTTTCATTGGTGTCCACGTGTTCATTGTTAATACACTGGAATACTATTGGTTTCTGTGTCTTTCCTATGCTGCTAACAGATTAGTCTTGCTGAGCTCACTTATTCTAGAAATTTAGGTTGTGTGTTTATGTGATTGATTTTGGTTTTTTATAGCTGTTTTGAAATTTTGCTATGTAGCCAATTATGTTTCTTGAACTAGAGGTGAGTCATTTTTCATTCTGATCTGTATGCCCTTTGTTTCCTTTCTTTAACCTATTGTGCTGAGTAGAGATTTTTTAACACTATATTGAATACAAATGATGAGAGCAAGCAGGGTACAATGCTCCTGCTTGTACCCTGAAGTAGTCCCAGCTACTTCAGAGGCTGAGGCAGGAGGATTGCTGGAGCCGAAAATTTCAAAACCAGCCTGGGCAACATAGCAAGACTCTGTCTCAAAAAACAAACCAACCAACACAAATACCAGAATCGTGAGAGCAAACATCCTTGTCTTTTCTCTGATCTGAAAAGAAAAGTGTTCAGTCTTTCACCACTCAGTATGTTAGACATAGTTTTTATACAAACTAGTAATTTAAGGGCATGCCCTTCTATTACTATTTTATTGATGTTGTTGTTTTTGTTTTATTTTTTGGTTTTTGAGACAAGGTCTCACTATGTAATCCCAGACTGGCCTGGGACTCACTATGCAGCCTAGGCTGGCCTTGAACTTGTGGTGATCCTCCTGCCTCTGTCTCCAGAGTGCTGGAATTACAGGCGTGCTCCACTATGCCCAGCAATTCCTCTTTTTCTGAGTTTTTTTTTTAATCTGATGAGTATTGTTTGAACATGAACAGATACTGAATTGTTATATACCTTGTTAAATGTTTATTGGTACATGTTCGCTGTACATTACAATTGCCTTGGTATGTATACATAACACATCTTAATTCTTTTTACTTCCCCTTGCCCTCCCTTCCCCTCCCCCTGCTTCCATTTGTAGCTCCCCTTTCCATTTTCAGAGGATCTGCCTCCCTATTTCAAAATATCTATCTTTAAATTATTTATATTTTGGGCTTGTCGTATAAAAGAAATCATGTCATATTTCTGCTTGTGTGTCTGCTTTATTTCACTTAACTTATAATATGAAGGTATATCCATTTTTCTACAAATCACTTGAGTTTATCCTTTTTTCTGATTTGTTTTTGTTTTTTGAGACAGAGTCTCACTATGTAGTCCAGGCTGCCCTCAAACTGGTGGGAATCCTCCTGCCTCAGCCTCCTAAGTGCTAGAATTACAGGCATGGGCCACCATGCCCCACTGTGAATTTATCCTCCTTTATGGCTGAGTAGTACTCCGTTGTATGTATACTGAATTTTCTTTATCCATGAATTGTCATGTACTTTAATGATGTCAGTATCATGTGATTTTTCTTCTTTAAACTATTAATATAATGAATGATATTGATTAGATTTAAAATAATAAACCAGCCATGCATCCTTGGAATGAACCTCACTTGATCATGGTAAAATAATATAGATAGTAGTATTGGGATTGGGGGTACATCCCCAGTCCATTTATTCATTCATTCATTCATTCATTCATTCATTTATTTTTCAAACAGTGTCTTACCAAATTGCCCAGGCTGGGCCTGAACTTGCGATTCTTCTGCCTCAGCCTCCGAGAGTGCTAGGATTACAGGAGTACAATACCACCCCTGGCTACAATTCTTTTTTTTTTTCTTTTTTGTAGTGCTGGGGATCGAACATAGGGCCTTGTGCTTGCAAGGCAAGCACTCTAACTACTGAGCTAAATCCCCTGCAATTCTTATTATTGTTGGATTCTGTTTGCTGGTACCTTCTCAAGGATTTTTGCTTCATGAAGGATATTGGTCTAAAATTTTCTTTCTTTGTACTGTTTCTGTCAAGTTTTAGTATCCTCCTTTCAATCTTTGGTAGATGGCTGGGCATGGTGGCACACACCTGTATTCCAGCTGCTCAGGAGGCTGAGTAGGAGGACTACAAGTTCAAGGGCAGCCCAGCTGAGCAATTTAGTGAGACTCTATCTCAAAAAGGGGGCTGTGGCTGGGGATGTAGCCCAGTGGTAAAGCACTTGCCTATCATATGCAGAACTCTGGGTTCCAGTACCCAGTACTAAAAAAAAAAAAGGAAAATCTTTGATAAAATTTCCCAGTGAAACTATCTAGGCTTAGACATTTCTTTCTTGAGAGTTCTAAATTACAAAGTCAGTTTTCTAAATAATTACAGGGCTACTCAAATTATTTCTTTCGCACTGAGTTGTGATAGTTCGTGTTTTTCAAGGCGTGGTCCACTTTGTTGAAATCGTTTATGTCGTCGTCGTTACTGGGGCACTCTAACACTGAGCTAGAGCTGCAGCCCATTTTTATTTTTTATTTGGAGACAACATCTTGCTAACTTGCCCAGGCTGACCTCAAACTTGCAATCCTCCCAACTCAGTCTCCAGGTACCTGGGATTCCAGGTTTATACCATCACACCCAGCTGAAGTTGTCAAATTTAGGTGGATAGAGTAGTTTGTGATGTACCCTTTTATGTCTTTGTTAATCTTCCTAGAGGTTAACCAGTCTTAGCAATTCTTTTCAAAGAACTGGCTTTTTCTTTTATTATTATTTTTTTTTGAGACAGTCTCACTACCTACGCATATGGAGTACTATGCACACACTATGTAGTCCATGCTGGCCTCAAAGTTGTGGCGATCCTCTTGCTTCAGTCTCCCAGGTGCTGGAATGGCAGGCATGAGTCACACGCTCAGTTTAATACAAATCTTAATATGTCGTACTCCCATGTTCATTCTGTTAGGTTTATGCGGAGGGAGGGGGAAGGGAAAAGGCTGACGACGCTCACCGTGGGAGAAAGCTTTATTAAGGTGTTACAGCTCCCCCCTGTCACTCGAGTGAGAGTGCCCTTTTATCCCTTAGCCGCCCCCCCTTTCGTGACGTTGGCGGTTCAAAAGTGTGTTTTTGGGATTGGTCCTTTCTATATGGGGTGATCAGGTAGTGGACACTGCCCCTGGGCAAATTGGCGCGATGGACCTAGTTGAGGACCCTAGTCGGGGGGGGGGGAAGATCATTGTTTCGATGGGAGATTCTGGCATAGAGATGGGGGGAAGGGGCTTTGTGAGAAACCAGCAATGGCCATTTTGGCATCTGTGGAGGGTCATCCTAACACATTCAGTTCAATGTATTTTTTTCACTTCCATCTAGGCTTCATCTTTAATCTATGAACTATTTGGAAGTGATTATTTCATTCCATGTTTTGAAAATTTTCACCATTTTCTTTCTCTGCATGGTTTCAGTTTGACCCCATTGTGGTCATGGAACACATTCTGTATGCAGTTCAAGTATTACTTGAACTATTTTATTTTTTATTTATTTATTTTTTTGGTGCCAGGTATCGAACTCATGGCCTTGCACTTGCTAGGCAAGCGCTCTAACCACTGAACTAAATCCCTAGCACTGGAACACATTATGTATGATTTCAGGTCTTTTCAATTTGTAGAAATTTGGTTTATGATCCAGAATCTGATTGCTCTTGGTATATGTTTTTTGAGCACTTGAAACAAATGCAAGTTCTTGGGGGCTAAGGATTTAGCTCAGTGGTTAGAGTGCTTGCCTCACAAGCACAAGCCCTGTGTTTGATCTTCCCCAGCACCAGAAACAAATGCATGTTCTTCTGTTGTCGGGTGGCGTCAACTAGATGTCAGTGAGATACTGTTGGTTGATGGTGATGTTGGGTTCTTCTGCATCCTTGCTCAATTTCCGACTGGTTGTTCTACCAATTAATGGAAGAGGTGTTGAGTCTGCAACTGCAATTGTGGATTTCTTTATTTTTCTTTTCAACCTATCAGCTTTTCCATTACATGTTTTGCAACTTTGCTGTTTTGCGCGTCCACATTTAGGATTGCTGTGACTTCTTGGAGGATTAACCCTTAGACTGATACATAATGGAAAGGAAAGGAGACAAACATGAGCGAGAAGACTGTCTTGTTATGTTACGTAGGTGTAGAAGTCTAGGCTCTCCATATGGATCAGGAGGAGGGAATAATCAATCGTTTTATCTTTGTGGGAATGGTGCTTGAACCCAGGGCTTCATGCTTGCTAAGCAAGGTCTTCACCACTGAATTTCATCTCCAGCTCTACTTTATTTAAAACAAGGTCTCGCTAAGTTGCCCAAGTTGGCCTAAAATTTGCTATCCTCCTGCTTCAGCCTCCCAAGTAGCTGGAATTACAAGCATGTGTCACTGCTCCGGGCTTAATTTTCTTTTTAAGTTTACTATTAGATGGACAAAAATTAAGAAGTATGATTGCGCACTGTGTTGGTGAGGCTGTGGGGAAACAGGCCCGTTTTACGTTGCATTTGGAAAACTTTCATAAACAACTCTCTGATAATAGCGAACGATGTTACAAGTTATCATACCCTTTGACCAAGTAGTCGCACTTCTGGTAATCTATCCCAAAGATGTATACAAATGTGAGTGAAATGATGTCAAAAGCCAAAGATTGGAAACACTCTAATTGCCCTTCAGTAGAAAACTTGTTAAGTAAATCATGGTCCAGAACGTCGAGCATTTAGCTCAGTGGTAGAGCGCTTGCCGACCAAGCACCCTGAGTTCGATCCCCAGCACCACCCACAAAACAAAACAAAAAAAAAAAGTGTGTGACCAATGGTCCAGATCGCACTGGAATACTGAGACAGCCATTAAAAAAAAAAAGTTCATTAATATGGATTTTCAATATACAACGTTCCATGAAGAAGGAAAAGAAGCGTTCAGAGCAGTATGCCCGCTATGCTATTATTTGTGTAAAAGAAAAAAGAAAAACAGGAATTTGCCTATTTATTGAAAATCCACCTATCAGGATGGATACACGAAGATCTGCCAACAGCGGGCGGGAGCGGGGGAGGCGTCTGTTGCGCTGAGAGACACAGAGGACAAATACCCGTCGGCGCCCGGCCCAGGCTCCCACGACGCCGCCCGCGACTTTGCGCCTGCCGGTTCCCTGTTCGCTTTCAGCGGACACTCAGTTCCCGCGCCGAGGGGTGGACAGGGCGGAGCTCGACCGTTGGGACGGGCGGGTCCAGGCCCCTGGAGACGGGACGGGGGCGTGCAGCGCCCCGGGAGCCCCTCTTGCCCTCCTTCTCCGCCTGGTCCGGGTGTCTACCCCGCCTCCGCCTCGCCGGTCTGTCCAGGACCGCTGGGTCGGCGGGGAGATCACAGCGGGGCGGGAATCCAGAGCGGGGAGACTTCTGAGACACCTGCGACAGGAATCCCCCGCCCCCGCTGCCCTGTTCGCCCCGCTCTGCTGTGCGGTGGGTGAGGCGGCGGTGGTCGGAGTCCCAGGAGTCCCCCGCGCCCACCCACCGACACGCCCTCCCCTCGGAGGAGCCCCCGACTCATCCGACACCAGACTGCGTTCCTCACCATCAGCGAGTCCTCTCTGAGCTTCGATCTTTCCACCTGTAAAACGGGCGCGCGTGTGTGTGTGTGTGTGTCCCACTACTCCCAGGAGGGAAAGGACCATGTCTGAGCTTTCGCCCATGTGCGGCTCAGTATCCGGCACAGAGAAAGCGCGCAGTGTATTTGGGGAATGAGGCCTGCTCCTAGATGTCTCCCCTGGCTCTTGGCTTCCGCCCACAGTCCTGGCTCGTCTTAGGGAGCGGGGCTGCGTGGCCCGTGGGGTCACTCGCCTCTTGGGCCTGCTGGGTTTCCACAATCGTTTTACTGCACCCTGCTAAGGGCCTAGTTCAGGGACTAGGAATCAGATAGTCGGGCACGACGCCGCTCGCCTTCATCTCGCAGATGCTAACCCCACAGCAGAATGCAAAGTGGACACGGACGCTCTGAGAGCAGGGGCCCTGGCCCGGTCTGAGGAGGCACGCGGTGGGCTGGGGCAGGTCCCCGGGGCGAGCTGGAGGGAAGAGGAGCTCGGAGGACGAAAAGAGAGGTGGCGACTTCCGGCCAGGGGACTCAGGAGTCCCCTCCCCAGCCCACTGCCCCTCCGCCTGTTTTCCTTTGCTGGTAGCACCCGAGTCCTGAGAGCCTCGGGACCTCCGAGGTCAGCCTTTGTCAGGCTGGTGTCGCCTTTACCCCGCTCTGCCAGGCGAGGGCGCTCAGCTCCCAGCGTTGGCTTCGCCGGAGGCATCCAAACCCCACCTTCCTGCGGCGCGGGGTTTGGAGGACGATCTGTAAGCCTCCCAGCTGCTGCAGCGGACGGCCCTGAAGTCAGCGGCTGCAGCTCAGAGAAACAAAGGCCCAGAGAAGTTTAGTGAATCGTGCTAGTGAGTTGTCTGTGGTTTGTTTTTTGTTGTTTTTTTGGTGTGTGTGTGAAAGTAGAGCACATTTATTAACAGGAGGAAAACTCTTAAGCTTATAGAAACAATGTACCAAATTTTACATAATACAGCTGAAGGCATTAGAAATCCATTGCCAGATATTCTGGCCAATTATCCTGAAAAATCTGTTGAACACATACCATTAACATATTAACAAAGCATGACATTCATTTCACAGAGAGAAAAAATAAGTTTCATCACAAAAACAGATTTGTTGGATTTCAGTTTTGAATTCTAAAGATACATAATTTTTTTAGAGATACATTTTAAAGATAAAAAAAGAAAAACAAGATTCGGGGTTGGGGATTTAGCTCAATGGTACAGTGCTTGCCTAGCAAGTGCGAGGCCCTGAGTTTGATCCCCAGCACCCCACCAAAACGCACCGAGATTCACTTCCAAAATAAAAAAGTTTTTATATATATAAAATTCATTATGAATGTTCTTTGTGCTCTTACAATGTGAAACACTTAGAAACTTCTGAACTCTAGAAATTCTGAACAGTTAATCTATTTGGCATTAATATTGTCTACATTCTCTTTCAAGAATGATGTTGATGTGTTCAGTTCATTGGTCCAGTGTGGATGGGCAAGCCTATTTCTTCTCCTTCTTCCTTGGTGGCTCCTCCTCAGAGATGCTCTCTGTGCTGCTGCTGTTGCTGCTGGGAGAGCTGGACTTCGAGTCTGACTCAGAGGAGGAGGAAGAGGTCGTGGAGGAGGCTGAGGATGATGAGCTGGACGAGCTGGAGGAGTCGCCGTCCTCTGAGGAGGAGTTAGCTGTGTCTTCACTGTCTGAGGAAGAGTCACTGGTTGAACTTTCACTGCTGTCACTACTGGAACTAGTTATACTCCTGCACCTATTGGACAAGGAACAGCACATACCTGGGAAGCTGACACTGCACAGAGTTCTTAAAAGCAACATCAGACAGTATCATCAGTGGATATCTTGAGGCTTTTCTAGCAGGCATCCCTGGATTTGAGGCTTTGGGGTCACCTTACTGCTGTAAACCTCACCCATCCCTTTACAAGGTCTGGTTACTTCAGCGAGAATGGAGTTCATCGCTTCTTGGCCTTTCGGGTAAAGTCAAGTGAAGGGCGGAGTTCACAGTAAGTGTGTCGCCTGTGTATGCTTCAGAGTGGAAAAGATTGCAGTAAAGTTGCAGTGTAACAGCTGAGTTTATTTAAACCACATGCAGACTAATAAATGTTTCATATTCTTCTTTTTTTAGCAGTACTGGGGTCTGAACCCAGGGCCTTGCACAAGCTCTACCATTACCACTGAGATAAACTCCTTGGCCTTTTGTAAAACTGCATTTAGAGGGGTTAGGGATTTAGCTCAGTGGTAAAGCACTTGCCTAGCAAGCACAAGGCCCTGAGTTTGAGTTCCAGCACCAAAAAAAAAAGGTTTTTTGAGGGTCCCACTAAGTTTCCCAGGCTGTCCTCGAACATGCGATCTTGCTGCCTCAGCCTTGCAAGCAGCAGGGATCAGAGGCACCATCACACCCAGCATATTCTTTAACTACCTCAGATCAGATATAGCTGGCCAACAACTGCTAACCAATCTAATAACAATTCCTATTGCTATTTCCAAGTCTAAGGACTCTTCTTCTTGGTCTTTCTTTCTACATTAGTTTCTCCAATGCTTTGCTGTAATAATAACCTGCTTTCTTTTTCTTTTAAAGCTTTCTTTATTTCTGCTCTTCTTGATGGCCTATGTAGGTATTTTCTTTTTCCAGTGCATTCATAAGTCCAATGTCCAAATTCCAAGCATTTCAGACACCTTACATGTTGCTTATTTGCTTCAGCTTGTCTCCGGGCTATGAGCCGATACATGGGAGTCGCCATCTTAACACGGCCAGCCTGCCGCGCTGGCTTTTGGGAATCTCCAGGAAGGCATCTGTGGTTTGTTTTGCAGGGTCTTAGCCCAGGAAAGCATCTGCTGCGGGCAGATGTTGGTAGCGACACTGGGTATGATACTAGTTGGCATTTATTGAGTGCTTCCTTTGGTCTCCACAGTTCTAACCTCTTTGATCTCCCTTATAGATTCCGCAATGATAGCCACCTTATAGATGAAGAGCTGAAACTCAGAGTGGTCTATTTGCCCACAGATAGGAAGCGCCAATGCTGCTGGACTACAGGGCCTTGCTGGCAACCACTTTCCCCACGCTTGAGACCCCTACCACATGTGCACCTTCACCTGAGAGTGCCAGCTGCAGAGACTCCCCAGGGTCTCTGCTGAGCATAACAAAGCTGCTGCCGCTGGATATCCATGTAGTGAATGTGTGTGTCTGTACACACAAATGCACTCACACACATATTTTACACACCGACCATCAGGCACAGATGCACATGCTCATACACAAACATACTCACACACTACAAAAACACTCATTCAGCCGAGTATAGTGGCGCACACCTGTAATCCCAGCACTGGGGAGGCTGAGAAGGGGGAGAATCACTGTGAATTTGAGGCCAGCCTGGTCTGCGTAGTGAGTTTGAGGCCAGCCTGGTCTGCGTAGTGAGTTCAAGACCAGCCTGAACTACATAGCAAGACCCTGTCTAAAAAAAGAAAGAAAAAAAAAATACCCAAAGTTTTAAAAACAAAAACATTATTTGTAGACATTCACATGCTCTCACACATTCACACGTATTCAAACACTCACCCTTATGTACACTGTCAGGTTAGTCAAGGATAATCCCTTTGACCTTGGCCTGTGCTTTAACTGCTAGAGTCCTGGGCCTGAGGTTCAGCCAGTGAGCTGTTTGTGACACCCTCCTGTCCTCTTCCCGTCCAGCCATCCCACAAATAATTGTCAGATCAGGGGAAATCCCTAGAGAACACAGATGACTCAGACATCCTCAAGGAATGTCCTCACCAGTGGGCAGAAAGAGCCACCGACCGTTACCACACAGCTTCTCAGTGCCAGAGCAGGGTGTCCTGGGTGGAGGAGGGATGACTCCCTCCACCTGGGACCTCCCAGAAGAAGAGATGCCTCCGGGTTCTTCAGAATAAGCCAGTTGGGTATGCAGTGGTACTTGCCTGTAGATCCAGCTACTCTGGAGCCTGAGGCAGGAGCCCAGCCTGGGCAACTTAACAAGATCCTGTCACAAAATAAAATTTTAAAAGGGCCGGGGATGTAGCTCAGTGGTAGAGATGGTAGAGGTAGCATGCACAAGGCCCGGATTCAATCCCCAAGGCTGCCAACAAAGGAAGAGAGGGAGGGAGGAAGGAAAGTAGGGAAGGAGGGAAGAAGAGAGGGAGGAAAGAAGTAGGAAAGGAAACAACAAAAATGAAAGAAAATTTTAAAAGACCTGGGCAAACAAGCAGAGAGAAAACTGCCCACGTATGAGGACCACACTTTCAAAGTCATGACAATAAAAACACAGGGGAAAAAAATAACACCTAACATCCAAACTGTTTCAAACCTCAATCTATTTTATTCAACCCCCACACAATCCTACAGGATAAACATCATTACTAGCTGCATTTTGTAACTAGGAAAGCTGAGGGGGCAGGAACATAGAGGTGGTTAGCTGCAGAGTCAGGCTCTGAACCCTGCTCTGCCTGGCTCCAGGTGTGGCTCTGAGCCACATGCACGCCCTCCCTCTCTCTCCACCTGGCACAAAGGGGATGCTGACAGGTGCACCAATGTACTGTCAGCCTGCAGACATCTCCCAAACTCATGTAAACCCCCTTGGGCCTCTTTCATCCAGTGTCACCAGAGAAAGGGCTGCTGTGATGTTTTAAGCCACCAGTTTTGTGGTACTTTGTTCAGCAGCCCTAGGAATCTGACACAGATTTTTAGAAAGGGGAGAAAAAACAGAGGAGGTAGGCAAGGCGGACACCTGATGGCGACCATGGTGACTTGGTTTCTGTTGTCCCCCTGAGGGAGAATACTCCATGACAGTTTCTCAGGCAGTCATCCCACCTCCACCCTGGGGAATTGCAGAGCCTCCTCAGGAATGAATCATCCTGGTGAGCTGTAGTTTGTTAGCAAGTTCTTTTTATTTTAGGCAGATTTGAGGAAGTGGCCTAAGGGAAGGATTCTTGGGACGGTTGGGTGGGTCGCTAGGAAGGCAAATCGGCCAGGTGTGGCATCCCAAGTGTCAGGGGCACACACCTGATACCATTCCACACAGAGTGCCTGGGTGGAGAGGTCACCTGGTAGGAGAAGCAGAGACAGGACAGGGTCCCATAGGAGCAGAGGGGAGGAGAACTTAAAGTGTGTCATCTCAGACAAAAGTGGCGACAGAAGGTTGGATGTAGTGTCCAACTCTGCTTGTTTTCTGCTTTTCCCCTCCCTACATTCTCTCATGTCCAAATGCATTTATTAAGTGCCAGAATTTTGCTTTCAGTTTCCCCTCCCATCATAGAAAAGGCTGCATCAGATGATCCCAAAAAGGCCTTTTTGGGACATTGTGAGGTTCTAGTCGCCAACTTAGATTCTAAAATGCAAGCACCAACAGTAATCCCTTAAACTCGGGCATCCAGGATGGAGGCTCGGAGCATTTGCATGAGTGATCAGAGCTGGGAACATTTTACAGAAGAGGAAACTGAGGTTGGAACACACCTAAATCATCAGAGTCAGTACTGAACAAGAGCCTGGGACTTAGAGCTCATAGCCACACAGGGAGATTGCTGCCCCAGGGGTCAGTTGCTGTGACTGGTCAGATAATGGGGGCTGTGCCCAGATGGTGGAAGAGGAGGGTCCAACAGGAAGACAAACATTGGCATCCCCTCCTGTGCTGGGTAGTTCTCTCCTCTGGCATCAGCTATCTATTGTTGCATAACAAGCCCCCCACACTCTGTGCCATAAAACAATAGCAACCATTTATATTATTTCTTTTTGGTTAGAGTGCTTGATTGGGCTCAGCTGGGCAGTTTTCCCTCCACATCGCTCATTCAGTTGCAGTGAGATGGTAGCTGGGCTGGATTCATCTTGCAGCCTCCCTCATTTGAGCATGTGTCAGCTGGGATCCCAGCTAGACCACCTGCAGGAAGCCTACATTTGCCCTCCACATGTGACTTGGGGTTTCTTGTCTCATGGTTTCTGAGTTCCAAGGGTGAGTGCCTGAGAGAGCCAGGCAGAAGCTGTATCACCCCTTATGACCCAGCTCTAGAAGTCATAGGGGAGCACGCTGTTACATATAAACAAATACATAATGAACAGTATCATGTCAGGTAGTAGTGAGCGCTATGAAAAATAAAAAAGATGAGGGTGACTTGGGAGATCAGAAATTCCTTAGAGAGATCAGGGCAGCTGATCTGAGGGGTAGAGGACTGAGTGCCCTGTGAATATCTGAGCGAAGACACTACAAGCAGAAGAAACTGCAAGGAAAAGGCCCCTAAGAAGAGAGTGTGCCTGGCACATTCCTGGACTGGCAGAAAGGCTGCTGAATCACAGTGAGGTGAGCTGAGGCCAGAGGGGAGGGAATTGAGTCCTAGAGCTGCAGGAGAAGGAGGTCCATGAGCTTGTGCAGGGAGGACCACTCTCCACCTCTCCTCATCCTTCTCTGAGGCTCTAGGGCTGCTGTAACAAATGACCTCTAACTGGTGGCTTAAAACAACAGAAAATAATCTTCTCACAGCTCTGGAAGTTAGAAGTCCAGGATCAAAGTGTTAGCAGAGCCATGCTCCTTCCAGAGAATCTGGAGCAGAATCCTTCCCCACCTCTTCCAGCTTCTGCGGGCTCCAGGACTTCCTGGGCATGTGGGTGCATCCAAGTGTGTCTCTCTAGATGGCTTCTTAGGGTTAGGTTTAGAATCCACCCAGATAACCCTGGATTGTTATCGTCCCAAGATCGTAAACTTGATTAGGTTCCCAAAGATGTTTTTTCTAAGTAAGGTCTCAGTCGCAGCTTCTGGGGTTAGGATGTGGATATATCTTTTTTGAGAGGCACAACTGAATACGTCATTTTGTAAGATCTAAGGCCAGGTGGATCTGGGCTTCAATTCCACCTTTGGAATAAATGGACAACAGCATAATCTCCCAGGGATAAAAAGAATGAGTATAAATTCTTTCCTAGTAACCCATACATTCTAGGTATCCCATTTTGAATTGTTGTTATTGGCGGAGGGTGTCACCACAAAATCAGCCATTTTATTTTATTTTATTCTATTTATTTATTTTTTTGGTGCTGGGGATCAAACTCAGGGCCTTGTACTTGCAAGACAAGCACTCTAACCACTGAGCTAAATCCCCAGACACTTTTTTCAAGCTTGTGTTGAGTAGAGCCTCCCCCAGGTACCATGGAAGTCAAAAAAGAAGGAAGAGGCCCAATGTTAGATTCTCTACCTGAGGTTACTTCAGTTGGCAAAAGGAATCTTCCTCCCCCTGCCTTAATCAGGGAAATACAAATTGAAAACACAGTAAAAAATAATTTCACACTATAAGATTGGCAAAAGTTAGCAAGTATTCATTTAGAAGTGGAAATTAAAAAAAAAAGCTGTGAACTGAGAGGAGAGATTTCCAATGTGTCTGTCTTACCTCATATCTAGAATACATAAAGAATGCCTAAAGTCAGTGAGAAAGTCCCATAAAAGAATAGAGGAAGAAAGAATGTGGTAAAGCCTTAAACAGGCTCTTCACGAGTAGTATATCTAAGCGGCAGAATTATTTTTTTGTTCCTTGTAACCAAATGTGATGGTTGATTGATTGTGTCAACTTGTAAGAGAAGCTTAACTAAATTGGTTTAGCAATTCTACACCCTATGGTGTAGAAGATCCACCCTAGGGCAGCCCATTCTCTAGATGGTATAAAAGAGAAATGAAGAGGAATCTAGGCTGGCCGGTTTCTTTAGATCGGTTTCACTTCCTTTGGAGGAGCTCCAGACCTTCACCTAGACACTTCAGACCTCTAGACCTTCGCCTGGACCCTTCAGACCTTCGCCTGGATCCTTCAGGCTTCCAGACCTTCGCCTGGATCCTTCGAGCCTCCAGACCTTCACCTGGATGCTTCGGGCCTTCAGACCTTCGCCTGGATCCTTCAGACCTCCAGACCTTCGGCTGGGCCCTCCGGATCTCCAGCTTACAGACAGACCCTCTGCACACTTCCACGCCTGACTTGTAAGAAGTCCGAGGAAGCCAAATTGTAAGCTCTCAAATATTCATATATCTACCATTGTATCTGTTTCTCTAGAGAATACTGACTAATACACCAAATGACCCCAATACATACATTCTTCCTCTTCAATGTCAAAATGCTAGCTCCTTTGAGGGTCACGCTGTTTGATTGTTGCTGTGCTGTTTCTATCCACCCTCCTCCATTCACTTTGGCTCCGGCCTCACACTTCTCCTTTCCCTGCCAAACTCTGTCATCTCCTTGGGAATTTGTCATTCCATGAGGTTGGCCCATCCTCCACCCCAGCTTCCAGGTGCCTTGATCTCCCTATCATCCGTGACCTTCACCTGTGCTTCATACCATCCCCTCCTCTGCTAGCCACGCCCGGGACTTTATTATCCTGCTGGCGCTGGTACCGGTTTGGCTGCAGACTCAGCCTAAAATGGACATAACAAAAGAGGGACACCAGTATCTACCGTGTACGCAAACCTGGAGATACGCAGGCTCCACATACATTCATTCCAGCAGCAGCTCTGTAACTTCATCAAAAACTAGGTTCTTACTTTCTCTCCTTTCTGCTGTCCCCACATACTGGCTCTGTCATCAAACTGGCTCTCCATGCTTGCTCACAAGATGCTTACCCCAGACCCGAATAGCACACCTTTACAGTAGTGTCAGTACAGTAGTAATTACAGGGCAAAGGGGACCTCTTCTTTCTTCTATCACTTTAAACACAGAAGGATAAATGTTCCCAGATGCGCTCTTCCCCTCCCCCTCCCACTGCTCAGCAATGACTTCCTCATGGCCAGCACTGCGTCACCTACCCACGCCTAAGCTCAACGCTAGTGTATCGGCATGATTAGACTCTGCTTCATGCAACAGAAAGGAAAAAATAAAGATGAGTTAAAAATGAAATGTTTCTCATGTGCAAAGCATTTGGAGGTAGGCTATCTGGGACTGATATGGCAGCTTCTTGCTATCCTCTGAAACTTGGAATTTATCTTTCTACTGTACCATTTTGCTGTGGCTTCTGTCAATTCCAGTCATTACACTCTCTTTCCAGGCAGAAGAGAAGAAGGATATAACACTTCTTCTCTCCTGATATCCCAAAAATCCATCACAACATCTCACATTACACCTCCTGGGTCAAATTTAATCATATGGACACATCCAGTTGCAAAGATGCTGAGAAAATGTGTGTTTTGTTTTGTTTTGTTTTGTTTTTTGATACAGGATCTTGCTATGTAATCCAGGCTGGCCTTGAACTCACAATGATCCTCCTGCCTCAGCCTTCTCCATGTGCTTCTGTGACCAGCTAAAAATGAAGTCTTTTATTTCATGAACCTAGATGCCTGGTTAAAAACTTATTGCTACATTCTTCTCTGGCGCAAACTTCCTTTCCTTGATCTCTGGAAGGATAAAGAGAAAACTATGATTTGGAGTCAGACAGATTTGGACTTGAATCATTCCTCTTGCCAAGTCAATTAAACTGCCTGATCATCTGTTTTCTCAGTTATAAAGTGAGGACAGTCAAAGTATTGCCTAAGAACAGCCTGTAATTCCAGCACTCTGGGAGGCTGAAGCAGGAGAATCACAAGTTGGAGCCCAATCTGGGCAATTTAGCAACTTTAGCAAGACTCTGTCCCAAAATAGCCCTTTTTTAAAGGCCTGGGAATGTAGCTCAATGCAAAGACCAGTATTTGAGAGCTCAATCCCCAGTATTGAGAAAAAATGACCTCCTTGGTTCCAGAAATGGAAAACCTGATCAAATACTAGATTCAGAGGTTTCTTTGCCTCACAGGAAGTCACAACACAGGGAGTGGCTCATGTCGTTTCACTGATCTGATGTCATGGCTGGTGTCTCTGGTGCTCTTGGCCCATCATGTCTGTGGTCTCATCGAACACATTGCTCCGTGGACAACATCATGGAGCGATCCTCTCACGGGGGAAGTGCCAGGAATCTTACTGTGTGCTGGAGTCTCTTGCTTAATGTTTTGTAATTAAAGCAGAACCGTTTATTGAGCATCATTTATTGAGCATTTATTATTTATTTAAGGTTCTGGGGATCGAACTCAGGCCCTTGCACTTGCTAGGCAAGCACTATACCACTGAGTTAAATCCCTAACCCCTACTCAGCATTTATTGTTTAGTAAGCGCTTTCTGGGCTGGGCATTTAGTTCAGTGGGTTAGAGTGCCTGCCTAGCAGTGCAAGACCCTGTGGTTGATTCCTGGCACCGCCCCCCCCAAAAAAAAGCACTTTCTAAATGCTAGGCACATAAATGACATTCCCTCTCATCTTCGCAATTCCATATGATGTTAGGATTATTAGCCTTTTTTCCCTCTCTCTTTTTTTTTTTCCTGGTGCTGGGGGTTGAACCCAGGCCTTGCATGAACTCTACCATCAAGCTACACCTCCAGTCTTAAGATCCTTTCTCAATAAGTGAAGAAACCAAGACTCCCAGAAGGACAAATGACTCATCCAAAGTCATGTTGCAAAGGAAGGGCACAAACCCAGGTGTGTTCCAAAACCTGTGCTCTTTGGGGAAATCCCAGGACCTCCAATTGGTAGGACAGTAAATTAGAAAGTTCTTTTTGGAGAAAGATTAAGCAGTATCACTCTAAAAAATGTAATGGCCAAAAACAAAACAAAAGAAGTACTGCCCTTTGACTCAGAAGTACGTTATCACAGCCCACCCTAGGAAATACGTCCAGGAGGACATCAGGCGGCAGGTACCAGGTGTTCACCTCAGCACTGTTTGTAATGGGGAAGACTGGAAACTACATATCCACCAATGGCGAAATTAATTAAAATTATCTCTTGTCAGGAAGGCATTTAAAAGGGCAATGGTCTAAATGTGAACTCAAAGTTCACATACTGCCTCACTCAGTTAATCCACAGTCACGCATTATTTAATGATGGGTGCATTCTGAGAAATGTAACATTGGGCAATTTTGTTATTGTGCAAACATCACAGGGTATTCATGCAAACCTAGATGGCTTAGGTCAGTCACTTGACATGGCTTCTTGATGCAATCAAAGGACAGATTGAAAAACCAGTGTGGTAGAGCATACCTATATCCCAGCACTTGGGAGACTGAGGCAGGAGGATCGTTGTGAGTTCAAAGCCAACTTGGGCTATATAGTGAGTCCAAGGCCAGTCTAAACTATACATAGCAAGACCCTGTCTCAAAACAAAAACAAAAACAAAAACAAAACCCCACAAAAAACAAACAAAAAAAGAGGGATAGGGGCTGGGGATTTAGTTCAGTGACTAGAGTGCAAGCCTCGAAAACATAAGGCCCTGAGTTCAATCCCCAGCACCAAAAAAAAAAAAAAAAAAAAAAAAAAAAAAAAAAAAAAAAAAAAAAAAAGAGAGATAGATAAACATGAGATATATGAGGCTTCCAATTTAACTATTTTATAATAAGTTTTTTTTTTTGGTGGATACTGGGAATTGAACCCAGGGCCTTCACACTGAACTACATCCCTAGCTGTTTTTGTTTGTTTGTTTGAGATAGCCTCACCTAAGTTGCTTAGTTTCCCAGGCTGGGCTGGAACTTGTGATTCTCCTGCCTCAGCCTCCCAGAGTGGTGAGATTACAGGTGTGTGTCAGCACACCCTACTCAGTAAGCTTTTTTTATTTTTATTTATTATTATTTATTATTATTATTTTGCGGTCCTGGGGATGGAACTCAGGGCCTTGTGCTTGTTAGGCAAGCACTCTACCACTGTTTTTTTTTTAATTTTTTAGTAGGTAGAAAGATTGCATTCTAAAATAATGATAAGAATCGTCAAGTGTCATGTACTATACACAATCACATGGGAAATATTTTATATGACTCACAGTGCCATGGGGTTTTTTACCCCGAGATCACCACAACACAGGAATGATATAACAGTTCAAGGGCTACCACATCACTAGGTGATAGGAACTTTTCAGTTCCATTATAATCTTGGGGGACCACTGTTATGTCCATCATTAACCCATGCCATTTCCATCATTCACTAAAATATTATTGCAGTACTTAATATATAACTGTACTTAAACTCTCCAGATTTCACTTTCTTCCCCCTTTAAAATGGATAAAATGCTCAAGAGGCTGAGGCAGGAGAATTGCCATGAGTTTGATGCCAGCTAGGGCTACATAGTGAGTTCAAGGCCAGTTTGAACTACATAGCAAGACTGTTTAAAAAAAATTTTTTTTTTTTAGTGGAAAAAATGCTAGTGATCTCAGGCAGTAAGGCTGAAATGAGATGTGCACGTGAAGCCCAAAAGATAGGGCCTGGGACCCTGCAGACATGTGGGTGTATCTGAAATACCGGGAGGCAGTTAAAAAGTACTAGTTATTCTTTTTTTTTTCTATTTATTCTTTATGTACTTACATAGAAAAGAAATCTCTAAATCATGGGGTTAATTGGGAAAAGATAGTCACAGAACATGATCCCTTTGGAAAGCAAAATGATATATGTCCCCATATTTATGCCTAAGTGCATAAAAACAAGATCTGGTGGCTGAGGCAGGAGGATGACTGTGAGTTTGAGACCAGCCTAGGCTACACAGTGAGTTGAAAGCCAGCCTGAACTATAATAAG
The DNA here is from genome assembly GCA_004026905.1 of Hystrix cristata. NCBI lineage: Eukaryota > Metazoa > Chordata > Mammalia > Rodentia > Hystricidae > Hystrix > Hystrix cristata. The sequence goes on from PVJO010010240.1 coordinate 63,157, forward strand.
ACCCTAGAAAACAACACAAAACAAAACAACAAGATCCGAGAGGATAAGCACATTTATGATCATCTTACCTCTGGGGCAAAGAGGTAAAGAAGAATTTTGCTCTTTACCCCCTGGGCTCTACAACTTACTAGCAGTGTGATCTTGGGCAGGTTATTTCACCTCTCTGAAATTTTTCCCATCTGTAAAACGGGAGATTTGCTGATAATGGTTGTAAAGATTGAGTTAAAACGTGTCTCATACTGCTTGCTACACAATTTGGAATTAAATTTTTTATTCTCCTGTGCGTTTTCATGATACTAAATTATCTCTCTATCTTGGTCAGAAGTCAGGGGTTGGACTCTCTTTCACATTTCCTGCAGGATCTCAAACTTATTTTTTTCATAGGGGTGCTGGGGATTGAACTAAGGGCCTTGCGCTTTCTAGGTGAGCGCTGTACCACTGAGCTAAATCCCCAGCCTCTTCCTGCAGGATCTTATATTAAGGAGAAACTCTAAAACATCTGAAGGATTATATTGACTCCATGACAAGGATAAGGCTCTGGGTGGTGGAGAAGACTGGAGAGGGGAATCCAGTAGGCCAGGATCCAAGAATGGGGCCTAATTACTGTATTTCATAAAATTTAAAGTACATAATATACATCATTACTTTATGCGATATGGTCAAAAATATGATGAATGTTTAATTTTTTTTAAAAAATTATTACAATAAGACACATTACCATTATTCCCTCTCAAAATACTCCTTCTTGCTTCAAACACACTTTACCCAGCATTCTTACCACTTTCTTTTTTGTTTTGCTTTGTTTTGTTTTGTTTTATATATGTGCTGCTGAAGCGAGCACTGTTTTGTTTTGTTTTGACCAACCTTGAACTCACTAGGTAGCCCAGGCTGCCCTTGAACTCATGGTGATCCTCCTGCCTCAGCCTCGGGAGGACTGGGATTATAGGCACCCAGCCACCACACCTAGCCACCACACCTAGCCACCACACCTGGCTCTTACCACTTTCTGGATTTTTTTTTTTTTTTTTTTGGTACCAGGGATTGAACTCAGGGCCTTGTGCTTGCAAAGCAAGCACTCTAACCACTGAGCTAAATCCCCGGCCCTCTTACCACTTTCTGAAACAGTTTTGGATGTTTTATTTTGTGAGTGTCTGTACTCCCACTGAAGTGGCTGATTCAATGTCCTGGATTCCTTCAAAATGTTTACCTTTCCTGGTCATTTTGACTTTGTAAGGGAGCCAGAAGTCACATGGTACTAGGCCCAGCAAATAAGATGGATGAGGGTACACCTTAATGTTTTTATGAGCCTGCTGTTCTGTTGGATGGCACTCCATATATTTTTGATCATACCTCATAAAGACACTCATGAAAGAAGACTTCCAGAACTGCTTCAGAAAGTGGCAAGAATGATGGGATAAGAAAGTTCAAATTGAGGGGGAGTATTTAGAGGGGTATTAATGGCAATGTGTTTTTTACTTTTTACTTTTTACTTTTTTTTTTTTTTTTTTTTGGTGCTAAGGATGGAACTCAGGGCCTTGAGCTTGCTAGGCAAGTGCTCTACCACTGAGCTAAATCCCCAACCCCAATATGTCTTTTACTGTAATAAATTTTTAAAATTTAAACATGCATCATATATTTTGATCATCCCTTGTATATGACCCTATACTTTTTTTTTTAAGTACTGGGGATTGAATCCAGGGCATTTGCACTGTGCTGCATTCCACAGCACATTTTTTACTTTTTAGTTTGAAACAGGGTCTTGTTAAGTCACCAAATTGCCCAGACTGGGCTTGAATTTGTGATTCTTCTGCCTTAGCCTCCTGGAGTGCTGGGATTACGGGTGTGCACCATCACACCTGGCTGGCCCTGTAATATTTTAAATTCTGCAACTAGGTTAGGACTTGCCATCTACTGTTAATGAATCCAAGTTTGAAAGATATTAAAAGGCAAAAAAAAAAAAATATGGGCCCCTAGCACTGAAATTAGAAACGATGCCCTCTCCTTAATTTTTAAAAGTGTCACTCTAACCATAGAAGAAGTAAGTGCA